>JASVEL010005874.1:0-85874 GCA_032618575.1 Nicotiana noctiflora
AAAATAACTAAATTTCAATTACTTGTAAATCTAGCTATTTTTTAATATCACCCCAACTTTCACTATCATTCATCAGAAAAGGGCGTAGCATTTCCTACGAATAAAAGAAGAAGAAATCAGTGATATATTATACAGCAGTTGTTCTTTTCTTCTTTTTTTTTAAATTTTATTTTATGGTGCTTCAGATTGTAAGATGACAACTTTAACCGATCATTTTCACGACAACGACCGATAACTGGCTATGACCAACTTCCTTTTTCAACGGTTGATGTCTCCACTGTTTCCTTCACAGATTTACAAATTTATACTTTTTTTCTCCACACAACTTTCTTCTACCAATTCTGCTTTCCTTATTTTTGAGGTATGCTCTTTCATATCAACTGTAGTTCCCTTTTTCTTTTTTTGAGCTTATTGTTGACTGTTAATTCTTGCTACTGTCACTGCTTTGTTTTCCTTTCAATAATTGTTGGGATTATGTTTTATTTAAGTCTGAGGGTCTATCTGAAACAAACTCGCAGGATAAGATTGTGTACACTAACTTCTCTGGACCTCACTTGTGTTGTTGTATTGTTGCCTGTTAATTCTTGGATTTTCTTGATTTTCATTCATGTACTTTCAATTTTATGTTAAATGAGTAGGTTTGCATATAGAACATAGAATTGAGTGAATGATGCAAGTTTGTTGCTGCTCCCTTTTAGTATTCATTTTTTTTAAATGAATCTAATGGTGGCAAGAATCTAATGATGGTCCAGATAATCTGTGATAATATTTCTATCTTTTCTTTCATATCAAGTTCCTTTTTTTTTTTTTGGGTTTATGGTTCCTGTTGGTGTATTGGAAATAACCTCTCTGCCTTTGTAGGGCAGGAGTAAAGCCTGCATATTCACTACCTTCCCAAACCCAACTTGTGGTAACTCATTAGATTTGTTGTTGTTGTTTGATGGTAAATTTGGGTGTTCTCTGGATTTTACTTTAAGTAGATATCTGAGCTCAAACTTAAGTTAAATGAGCAAGGCTGCATCTAGAATATAGAGTTGAGTGAGTACTGCAAGTTTTTGTTACCCCCTTTAATTTTTTTTTTTTTTTAATGTTTTTCTTCAATGCCCTTTTCAATGTCTTTTATCTTTTGTAATGGTTTTGGAGAATTTTGTGTGTTCTTTTCACATTTAGAGCTTAGAAAGTGTATATGGTTTTAACACAGATACATATAACCAATAAAAGTTGGTATTGTTGACAATGAGCTTTAATTCATAGGTTAAAATGGATCCAAGATTCAATAGTTTTCCAACTTCTGGATTCAGTCTGGAGAAGCAATCGTTACCCATTTCTTCGAATCGTTGGAAGAATAATGTACCAAGATTTGAAGCTATTTATGAAGATCAGAAGTTAGTGAATGGTTCAAGATTTGAAAATAACTTTGTTCCCAACAATGTTAGTGGAGTTCAATCACTTTCTAATGTGTCTTTACCAACAAGTAACATAGCATTGACTTGTGATACTGGTACTGAGGATGAATACAATGAAGATTTTGATTTCTCTGATACAGTTTTGAGCTATATAAATCAGATGCTTATGGAAGAAGATATGGAGGATAAGACACATATGCTTCAGGAATCGTTGGAATTTCAAGCGAAAGAGAGGTCATTTTATGAGGTGCTCGGCAAGAAATATCCACCTTCACCTCAGCAAAACCTGTTGATTACTTACCAGAACGGTGAGATACCAGATGAGTACTGCTCAGGAAGTCTGTATAATTTTGCGAGTACTAGCAATGACAGTAGTGGTAACCTAATTGATCCAACGGTTAATGGTACTTACTCTTCGATTAGCTCATCGAGTAGCTTAAATAATGTTGTAGATGGATTCTTAGACTCTCCTGTAAGTCCTCTTCATAACCCTGATATATATAACGACAGCTACCCAATTTGGAACTTTAGGAAAGGAGTGGAAGAAGCAAACAAGTTCCTCCCAACTAATATTAAGTTGTTGGACAATGTGGATATCAATGACTTGTCGCCTCTGGAGAAAAGAGGGGAAAGTGGTTATGCGGCTGCTCGGGTGGAGAAAAGGGATGAGGGAGAGACTTCACCCACAGAGCCGAGAGGGAAGAAGAATTCTCATAGGGATGATAAGGATTTACTAGAAGAAGAAAGAAGTAGCAAACAAGCTGCTGTTTATACAGAATCAACAGTTCGTTCAGACGAGTTTGATATAGTTTTGCTGCATAGCTTGGGCAATGGGAAGGAAGCGTTGGAATCTTATCGCAAGAGCTTGAAGAATGCTAGAATGAAAACTTCGGTGCAGAATGGGCAATCAAAAGGATATAATGTAGGGAATGGCCACGGCAAGAAATACAGTGGTAAAAAGGAAGTCATAGATTTAAGGACTCTTTTAATAAATTGTGCACAGGCTGTTGCTGCTGATGATCGCACAAGTGCAATTGAACTTCTGAAACAGATCAGACTCCATTCATCTCCTTTCGGAGATGGCAATCAGAGATTGGCTCATTGCTTTGCCGATGGTATGGAGGCACGCTTGGCTGGCACTGGTAGCCAGATTTATAAGGCCCTCGTCAATAAAAAAACATCAGCAGCCAATTTTCTAAAGGCGTATCACTTGTATCTTGCATCATCACCATTCAGGAAGCTTTCGGTTTTTGCCTCAAACAAGACAATCATGACAAAAGCAGGGAATGCTGCAAGGGTCCATGTCATTGACTTTGGTATCCTCTATGGCTTTCAATGGCCTACGCTTATTCAGCGTATCGCAGCAAGAGAAGGTGGGCCCCCTAAGCTTCGGATTACTGGTATAGAGTTTCCCCAACCTGGTTTCAGGCCAGCAGAAAGGATTGAGGAAACAGGACGCCGTTTGTCTGATTATGCTCAGACCTTTAATGTTCCATTTGAATACCATGCAATTGCAAAGAAATGGGAAACTATCAAACTTGAGGATCTAAAGCTTGAAAAAGACGAATTTCTTGTTGTCAATTGTTTGTATAGATTTAAGAACTTGCCTGATGAGACCGTGTTAACTGACAGCTCGAGAACTCTTGTTCTCGATCTTATAAGGGAAATCAATCCAGACATTTTCATCCATGGGATTGTCAATGGGGCTTACAGTGCCCCATTTTTTGTCACACGATTTCGTGAGGTCCTTTTTCACTTTTCTGCACTTTTCGATATGCTGGAAGCTAATGTACCACGTGAGTCTCCAGAACGAATGTTAATTGAGAGAGAGATCTTTGGGAGGGAAGCCCTGAATGTCATAGCTTGCGAGGGGTGGGAAAGAGTCGAAAGGCCAGAGACATATAAGCAATGGCAAGTTCGTAATCTAAGGGCAAGGTTTACACAGATACCTTTTGAACGGGAGGTCATGAATCGGGCAATAGAAAAGGTGACATCAAGCTATCACAAAGACTTTGTAATCGACGAAAATAACAAGTGGCTATTGCTAGGATGGAAAGGGAGAACAATATATGCCTTATCTTGTTGGATACCTATGTAGAAATCTGCAATGCATGTTTTTAACATGCATTCTTTTGAACATAAATTTGTCCTTCCACATATTTGGAGAAATCAAACAATACAGAGGTAAGTTTTGTGACCTATTTCACATATTCTCTTCTTGTTCCACTTCATCTTTTAACATTAAAAAGTAAATAAATATGCCACTCGCGCAGGTAACTTGCAAGCTCATGCTGTTGTTAAAGCTAATAAATGTTTGCTCACTTGTGCGATACAATGTTTACTTCATTGCTAAACTTCAGCAAGCTTCTTCAGTACTGATCAATAGATGATCAGACAAGGTGATGATGAAGTTGAACTACCAGTAGATAATCATTGCTGCAAAGTGCGTAGCACATACCTGCTACCTTTCACCAGAACAAGTACCTGGTAGCTCTGTCATCGAGTTTTAGGCTGATAGGAAAAGATTACCTAGTGTGTTTTGTCTCTGTTCGAATTTGATTTCTTGTCGGTCGAGGCCTTTTATCCCATTTCACTGACCATAAGGCTACACCCTGGGGTGCCTTATGTGCAAGGCGTTTGTTATTAAACATTATTGTATAAGTTTAACAAGGCTCGATTGTTATCTTGTCTATTTCACTTCGTTATCCATCATTTGGATTTCCATTTGAAAAGAGAACAAGTTTTGCATAGCCTTGTAACAAATAGCATATACAGAATTAGATGCAAGTGGAGGGATCTCTTTTCTACCTTTCTTCCAAAGATCTTGAAAGCATAATGCTAAAACCTATGTTGCTTCGACTCTCCGAAAATATCTTCGGGTGCGAGTCGGATCCTTCAAAAGTAGTGTATTTTTAGCTGATCTGATACGGATGCGGCAACATTTTGGAGAATCCGCGCAACATAGGCTAAAACATCAAAAAAATTAATTTTAGAATATGTAGTGGCAAGGTTCAAATTGCTTCTTTGTTGATTAATTTAGAATTTTAAGCTATCACAGTTTACAAAGAATAATTAGCTACGTTACTGTACGTAGACTAACTCGATTATAAGAAGCCCCCTTGTATTATCTATAATCAATTCAACAACTATTTCTTCACATTTTTTCTTTTCGTGTGGTATCAGAATATTTCTTATTTTTACAATTTTATTAGTCTTGACACTTCGATAACTATTTCAATGCCATTACTCATTACTGCGATGATTGTTTTAGGGTCAAGGTCTACTGTTACGGTCTTTTTCACGCCAAGAGAATATTAAGTAGAGTAGTCTCCACTTAATTGTGGAAGAATCATTACGTTTTAAATTTTGCATAGAAAATGTGTTTTAAATTTTGCATAGAAAATGTATTTACTTTCTTGTAAGTAGACAAAAATATTTACGTAAAGAGCTTCTCTCTTGTACAATTAAGTCAACATGAATACTGTAACCTTACCTCTTTTTTCACATTAAAATTGGGTTTTTTTGTGCTCTCGTAAGAAGTAGAGATACTTAATTTATAGATGTGCAAAATTTATTTTCCAAAAAATGGATAAGACATATTAAGGAGATTTAATCCTTTTAGGAATCTTTTTTCATTCTTTCAAGAAAGAGAGTCTTAATAGATTAGAAATTCAGGGCAAAACATGCATCTAATTGCCTACGAACTCTATCTTAAAAGTGTTAGCACTAAACAATAAATATAATTGGCAAATAGATAGATAAGCCGGGTTCGATGGAATTCCTTTGTCCAAAAATTATACTAGACAAGTAACGTAAAAACAAATTTCTTATATATATATATATATATATATATATATATATATATATATATATATATATATATATATATATATATATATATATATATATATATATATATATATATATATAGTGAGAGAGAGACACACACACACACACACACACACACACACACATATATATATATATATATATATATATATATATATATATATATATATATATATATATATATATATATATATATATATATATATATATATATATATATATATATATATATATATAGTGTGAGGTCTGGGGAGAGTAGAGTTTACGTAGACCTTACGCCTACCCCAAAAAGGGCAGAGAGGTTGTTTCTAGGAGACTCTCGGCTCAACAGTAAAGGAAATAATATCATAAAATAAATAAGAGAAAAAACATGTAACAATAAAAGATACTAGAAAGAAAATAACCACAACAAATAAGTGAAAGGACAATAATACAAAACTATGCAAAACATCAATGTGGATACAACAAAGACCGCTAACAAACCAAACGAAACTCTAACAGACTACCCGGTACAAAGAGGGAAGAACTCACGACTATCCCCTAGCCTACCACCCTAATGCTCGACCTCCACATGTTCCTATCAAGAGTCATGTCCTCGAAAATCTGAAGTCGCGTCATGTCTTGTCTGATCACCTAGCCCCAATACTTTCGGGGTTGCCCTCTGCCTCTTCTTGTACCTGCCAAAGTCAACCGCTCACACCTCCTAACCGGTGCATCTATGCTTCTCCTCCACACGTGACCAAACAATCTAAGTCCCGCTTCCCGCATCTTGTCGTCCACGGGAGCCACGCCCACCCTCTCCCAAATATCTTCATTCTGAATCTTATCCAGCCTAGTGTGCCCACACATCCATCTCAACATCCTCATTTCTACTACTTTCATCTTCTAGATATGTGAATTCTTAACTGGACAATACTCAGCCATACAACATGGACGATCTAACCATTGCTTTATAGAACTTACCTTTGAGTTTTGGAGGCACACTTGTCACATAAGACTCCAGACGCTAACCTCCATTTCATCCACCGCACTCCTATATGGTGCGTAGCATACTCATCGATCTCTCCATCTCCTTGGATAATTGACCCTAAGTACTTAAAACTTTCTCTCCTTGTAACGACCCGATCGGTCGTTTTGAGTCCCAACGCTCCGTTCAGCAATCGGAGGCCATGAACAGCTTCATCTCAAGTATTATGACTTGTACCCGTGATCGAAATTAATTTCCGGAAAGTTCAGAGTTGATTTGGAGAGATAATTCTTATTTCATGAGCTTAAAGTTGAAAGGATGAACTAGGATTGTAGTTTTGAATAAGCAACCTTGAAATCGGGATCTAAAGGTTCCAGCAAGTTCGTATGATGATTTCGGACTTGGGCGTATGCCTAGTTCAGGTTTTGGATAACCCGGGAGCGTTTTAGCACCTATTATGGAAGTTAGCATTTTGGAAGAAACTTCATAAGTTTGGTTTGAAGTGCAATTCAGTGTTATTAATGTCCGTTTGGAATTTCGAGATTGGTGTAGCTCTGTATAGTGATTCTGGTTTTGGGAGTGCGATCAAAAGTGAATTCGGAGGTCCGTAGGTCATTTTGGAGCAATTTGGCTAAAGATAGAATCTGAAGGTCTTGAGAAGTTTGACCGGATGTTGACTTTTTTATATCGGGGTTGGAATTCAATTCCGGAAGTTGGAGTATGTTCGTAATGTCAAATATGACTTGTGTGCAAAGTTGGAGGTCAATCGGACAAGATTTGATAGGTTTAAACATCGGAAGTAGAAGTTGGAAAGTTCAAGGTTCATAAAGCTTGGATTGGAGGCCGAATGATGATTTCAGGATTGTTTGATGCGATTTGAGGCCTCGCAATATGTGTTTTGAGATTGGTTGGTATGATTGGTTGGGATCTCGGGGGCCTCGGGTAGATTTCGGGTAGTTAACACATCGAAAATGGATTTTTGAAAATAGCTGAGCTGCTGGTTGCTGGAATTTTTGCTTCTGCGGAGATGGGACCGCAGAAGCGGCCCTGCAGAAGCGAGGATGAAGCCACAGAAGCAGTTGAGCATGAGAGCAGCTAGGACCGTCGAAGCAGCCCTTGATCCGCTGATGCGGAACCACAGAAGCGGAAAGGAGACGCAGAAGCGGGAGAGAGGATTTTAGGGAGGACCCAGATGCGGTCAAAGTTCCGCAAAAGCGGAACCGCATCCGCGGTAGTCTCGTCGTATAAGTGAAAACGGGCTGGAGCCCCTTGTCCGCAAAAGCGGACCGCGGAAGCAGTAATAGTTCCACAGAAGCGGAAATAGCTGGGGTAGAAGCTTTGTTTTAAAATCGGATATTTGGCCATTTCTCTCATTTTCTTCACTTCATCGGGCAATTTTTGGAGTGCTTCAAGGAGGGATCATCATCAATGTTAAGGTATGCTACTCCTACTTATTTTCAAGTTAAATGCAAGATTATACCATGGAATGGGACATAAAAATTGGAGTTTTGGTGGAAAACCTAGAAAATAATATTCTTGAAGTTTAGCCACGATTTTGAGTATGGAATTTAGAGAAAATTATTTATTTGAGTTCCTAAGGTCATGGTAATCTTTATCTTCGAGAAATTTTGGATTCCGGGCACGTGAGTCCGAGGGCATTTTTGTCAACTTTTCGTTGTTAGGAATTATTATAAATTGGGTTGTAAAGTATAATTGAGCATATGTTAATGGATTTGTATGATCGTTGGCTAGTTTTGGAGCATTGTGCATTGGTTCAAGTCTTCGGAAAATTGTAGTCATGCCGGTTATGAGTCTTCAGAGCGAGGTGAGTCTCTTTTCTAATCTTGTGAGGGGAAATTTACCCCATATGTGATTTAAATTATCTATGTGCTCCTATTTGTAGGGGCTACGTACGCACGAGGTGACGAGAGTCTGTGCGTAGCTACTATTATGCTAATGTCCGGGTAGTCTAGGACCCAAAAGCATGTTATATTTGAATTAATTGTGAACCCGTTGATGGTTTGAATTTCTTAAATCACATTAAATTAATAAATGAATTTCTAAAAGGACTTAAGCTTCGTTTTCTCAAATTATTAAAGAGGATTGGTCTTTCTTGGATAATTTCTCCATGTTGACTTTTTGATTGATTGTCTATTTGTGCGTGTTTATTTTTTAAACGGGCCGAACGCCTCGGCAAATTAATAGATGCATCTATAGGCGCGTCGTCGACCCTCGACAAGTGCATATTTATTTTTGTTGGATCGAGCCGTCGCCTCGGTGTGATTTGCGCATGCTTGTGTTGCTGACTGAACTTAATTAAGTTATTATTGCCCTTTTGTGGCTTAAAAATATTTGGTTTATATTTAAGGAGAAATTATGGAAAATTTTTCTACGAAAGAATTACGTGTTTACTTGTTTCCTCTATCTGGATTAGAATCATATTTATAAAATAAATCTACTGTTTAATATATACATGTTAAGGATGAATCACTATTGGACCTTTAGAGAGCGTCAAAGTTGACAATCTCGTCTCTACCCCTTCGGGATTAGGAAGGATACTCACTGAGTACATATTGATTATGTACCATACTAAACTTCTGTGCATTTTTGTTGCACAAGTATATATACATCTAACAGCCTACTGGGCGTAGCAGCATGGATGACTCTGGGACTAGGAGAGCTGTATTGTCGAGATGACCCGCAGCTAATGCAGTTCCCTCCAGTATTTTTTTATTATTTATTCTCTGTCCACTGTATTTCAAACATATGTTGTATTTTATTTTCATATCGATAGTTGCTCATGCACTTGTGACACCGAATTTTTGGGATGGTTTTAAAGGAACTGTACTAATCATTTACTGTTTAATTTGAATTGAAGTAATGTTTGTTTTTAATTAAGAAAAATAGAATGAGAAATCTTGGATTTTCAAAAGTATTAAAAGAGGATTAATTGATAATTTAGTTGGCTTGCCTGACAGAGGTGTCTGATGCCACCACGTCCCTTAGTAGATTTTAGGTCGTGACACTCTGGAGGATGACCTGTGAGTCAAGCCTAACTTCCATATCCGCTTCTCTTGTCACGTTGCTGAACTTACATTCCACATATTCTGTCTTAGTCCTACTCAACTTGAAACCTTTAGACTCTAGAGTCTACCTCCATAACTCTAGTCTCCCATTAACGTCGCCTCGTGTCTCATCAATCAAAACTATATCATCAGCGAACAGCATACACTATAGCACCTCTCCTTGGATATGGTGTGTCAGCGTCCACGGCCAGAGCAAATAAGAACAGGCTGAGCGCAAATCCTTGGTGTAATCCCACAACCACCGAAAAAGGCTCTGAGTCACCTCTCATAGTCCTAACCCGAGTCATAACTCCATTATACATATCCTTTTGTCCCCTAACGTAAGCCACCGACACACCTTTCACCTCCAGACACCTCCAAAGGACGTCCCTAGGGACCTTGTCATATGTCTTCTCTAGGTCAATAAACACCATATACAAATCTCTCTTCCTATCCCTGTTTAATTCCACCAACCTCCTGATAAGGTGGATAGCTTCCGTAGTAGAACGGCCTGGCATGAACCCGAACTGGTTTTCCGATATAGACACCGCCTTCCTTATCCTCATTTCCACCATCATCTCCCAAACTTTCATGGTATGACTTAGTAACTTAATACCCCTATAGTTGTTACAATTCTGGATATCCCCTTTGTTCTTGTACACCGGAACCATTGTACTTCACCGCCACTCATCAGGCATCCTCTTTGTCCTGAAGATAACATTAAACAACTCAGTCAGCCACTCCAAGCCTGCACTACCCGCATATCTCCAAAACTTCACTGGAATCTCATCAGGTCCGGTCACTTTGCCCCGACTCATCTCACCCATCGCACCCACGACCTCCTCAACCTTAATGCGCCTACAATACCTAAAGTCTTGGTGACTCTCAAAGTGCCCCAATTGCCCTAACATGATGTTTCCATCTCCCTCTTCATTCATAATATATTAAGGATTGAATCCCCTTAATTTATGGGAAGCTTTCGGGTGTAGCATTTTTGCTTTCTTCTTTTGAATTCCCTTGTTATGGTTCCTCGTTCCACCACAGTTAACACAACATTATTGACGTAAGAAAACTAATAATTTAACCTGATTTAGAAACTAAAAAGCTGCACTTTTGCATATAAATCAAAGTTTAAATTGGTGAACCTGATAGACATGCTTTGTACTTCATATATTACATTTGATTGTAGGTTTTTCTATTCATTTATTACTATAATTGTTTTTTCTTCACTGCGCCTTTTTTTACTAGAACCCATCCTTTAAATACACATTTGCGCTTTACACTTAAAGCCCCAATGTACCTTGTGTGTTTTTCAATTCCTTTTTGCACGTTTTCACCTTTGACAACATTGATTGGGACAACCTCTGATTCCTCAGAAGAGGAATGATTATCTTGTGCTGTCTTGTCCTTAAGGATATCTTTAATTTCTCTGTTCTCTTCTTCAAATCCTTGCTTGAACCTGTTATAGTTTGTAAGCTCACTGTTATCGAACTGGCGTTCACCCAATATCTGGACCAGATCTTCTTGATGAAGGACCTCCTTTTCAAGTAGCAATTCTGCAATCTGAGCTACATGTTCTCTGTGTTCCTCTATAAGTTGTAGGGTACGATTATATGCCTTGGCAATCCATTCTCTAACTTCATTGTCAATAATTGCTGCAGTCTTGCTACTGTAAGGCTTTGATGTCTCAAATGTATCATCTTTTTGCGGAAAAGAAAGAAGACCAACCTTGTCACTGAAGCCATAGACTGCTACCTGGGCATATGTCATCTTGGTTACTTTCTCCAAATCATTTTGTGCTCCAGTTGAGATCTTTCCAATCAAAACCTACTCAAAAATTAAAATCCATATGAACACTGTGAAATTCTGATTTCGTGGGGAAAAAAAGTAGAAAATTTGGAAAGAAAAAAGATAGAAAAATAAAGTAACTATTAATGATTTAAAGAGACTGCATTTTCATTAATGTATATAGTAACTAAATCTTGTCGCAAAACGAAGTATTGTATGCGATGTTGCTTCTTAGGTAATTCATTCTATAAGAGTCCAGAGTTGTTATATCAAGGCCTACTACTTCATTGAACAGCTTTCTTTGAGGCTGAAAAGCAGAAAATTGAATATGCCCAAACTCATTAGGAATACTTTAGGATGGATGCATTTAGGCATGTTACTCTGCAAAAGTTGGTGGCATGACACTGTCTTTTTAAATATGTCTAAGAAACTACTCATACATATTATGACGGGTACCTAAATTGACATGCAACAAATCAGTTTGATGCGTATAAAATATTCTAGCAGAATCTTAACACAAGTAATTCATGTCACAAAGGACTCACCTTCTAGAAGATAACTATTTCGTTAAGTGAAGGGGCAAGCAGATTATAAGAAAAATTATAATTTCCAAAGAGAAGTCACAGGAGTCATTTCTTGAAGTACGACGTGAGGATTGTCCAAGACCATACAACAGTCTATATTTAACCTATGTGGGACGCTCTAACAGTCCTTGGCAGGAATGGTTTGCATATGCATCCAGCACGATGAGATGTTTCCAAAAGACTAACAGCTAATGCTGTAGGGAAAACATGTGAAAACAAGGAGACAGTTGATAAATATACCTGCTCAGCAGCTCGGCCACCAAGTGTCATGCATGTCATATCAAATAGCTGCTCCTTGGTCATTAAAAGATTTTCATTGGGAACATATTGAGCAAATCCTAATGCAGCTGTACCACGAGGAATAATTGTCACTTTAAGTAATGGTTCTGCATGTTCCAAGAACCAACCAGCAACAGCATGGCCGGATTCGTGATAAGCAATTGTCCTCCTTTCCAGTTTGCTTATGACCTGCAGAATGCACAAAGGTAGCTTTGCATAAGTATAGCATGTTATCCAAAAATAACTTTTTTGCCATTTACAAGTTCTTACTAGAACCTACTGGACTGCAATTCATAACAGCATCTTAAGAAAAAGAGTGAGGAGATTGAATACCTTGTTCTTCTTCTCTAGACCCCCAATCACCCTGTCTATTGCTGCCTCGAAATGTTGCATTTTGATTGTAGAACTCTCACTCCTAGCAGCAAACAAAGCAGCTTCATTACAAACATTCGCAATGTCTGCTCCAGTAAATCCTGGTGTTAGAGCAGCAAATCTCTGTGAATAGAATGCTGCCTCCTGGTCAAGTTTCAACTTGTTCAGATAGATTCTAAAAATCTGTTCACGACCTTTTATGTCTGGCTTGTCAATGGTAATCTGGCGATCAAAACGACCAGGCCTTAACAAGGCTTTGTCTAATATATCAAGTCTATTTGTGCCAGCAAGTACAACTACACCAGACGTGGTTGCAAATCCGTCCATTTCTACAAGCAGTTGGTTTAAAGTACCCTCACGTTCATCGTTTCCTCCAGAATAGTGTCCCTTCCCTCTTGTTCCACCTACAGCATCAATCTCGTCGATGAAAATTATACTAGGTGCACATCGTCTTGCCTCCCGAAATAAGCTCCTAACTCTAGCTGGACCAACACCAACAAACATCTGCACAAATTCTGACCCAGAAATCGAGAGAAAAGGTACGCCAGCTTCTCCAGCTGTAGCCTTAGCTAAAAGTGTCTTACCAGTCCCAGGAGGACCAACTAGAAGAGCGCCCTTAGGAATTTTGGCTCCTAACTCCTCGTATTTCTTGGGATTCTTAAGGAAATGGACGAATTCCATGATTTCTTGCTTAGCCTCATCACATCCAGCCACATCGTTGAAGAAGACCTGTACCACAAAAGTGTCAGTCAACTTTAGTTTCCAACTGAAAAAACTAATTCGCAGTGAAAAGACTGCTGCTTTTTGAAGCAGTACCAATAATGGGAACTAATTCTCACCTTGTTCTTTGCATTTTTGTCCATCTTTGTGAAATGCGCTTTACCAATATTAAATATTCCACGAGCACCTCCCAAATCCGTATAATAAATGATAGCTAGAAGCACCGCTGTTAGACCACACTTCATCAGTTCCGGGAACCAATCTAACTCATTAACATATACCACAGGGACAAAATTGTGAGAGTCTATTCCCAAGGCTTCTTGTGCTTCCTTAAGCTTTTGCTCAAATGACTCAACACTCCCAATGTTAAAAGAGTATTTGTGGTTGCTAATGTTTTTATTACCATTTGTACCACTTGTAGTACCTTGAACTGTGTCATCACCAGTTTGATTATTACCAGGTGAAGAACTCCTTACATAAACTCTGGCTACATCTTTGTTAGCAACAACAATTCGATCAACAAGACCAGGTTCAAGTAGCTTGTTTTTGAACTCTTGGAAGCTAATCTGAAAATTTACGTAAAGCAAAGTGACCATGAAAAGAGAAAATACAACCATCTAATGAAAATAAGATAAACACTGCCCTCTCAGAAAATAAAATCCTGCTAAGTCACCAGTCACAAATGAAAAGATTTAACATATACAGAATTTTCGTTAATTTCATACCGACACAGTAAAACCTTGAAAGAAGTTCTTCATCATAATCCACTTTATAATATTTTTACTTTTATAAATATTACTAATATAAACAAATAATTTAAGAAGAATAAGTTCGAATTGGCAATGTATAACAGAGATGCAAGGGTCACGTGGTTGAATGACATAGCATGAGTATTTAAGTTTTTATTTAATGGTTTTTTTTTTCTTTTGTTGCTAACTGTTAGACCTCCGCTAATTGAGCTCGACTTGACAACATGAGTGTTGTAATGAGGCAGTAAGAGTGTTGCAAAAATAGGTGCGTGAGCAGCACCAAAGTCAAAAAAGGGAAAACAGGCAACGATGGCTAAGGCTTTGAACGGATGCGAGGCAGCTTGGTAAGGGCTTGACAATGAGTTGCGGGCTAAGGGTGACACTTGATTATGGCAAAGGCATCAAGACATGAGGCAGTGATGCCAAGGCAAGGCAAAAACGGATAGGCAAAGGCAAGCAAATGTTCAACGGAAAGGCAGTGCGCGGGCAGATTTGTCATGGCATTGAGTTGTGGCAAACGGGCCAAGTTCATGGGAAATGGCAAGGCAAATTGGGGCACAATGCAGCTGGAATACAATGGCATTGGAGCTGGTCCAATCCAAGGCACGAAATTGTGGCAGCAACATTGGAAATGACCAAGTCAAAGGCGGTTACGGCACATGCTGTGCACATGGGCAGCAGTTGTGTTTGTCTAAAATACTGGCAGGAGTTAGCTACGTTTTTGGAGGCCATGATCTCACTATCTTTAGCATGATATACATGATCCTAGTAGTTGGGGGTGTCAACTACACTAAAGTAAAGTAGTGGGCTGAGTGGGCAAGTGTTGTGGCCTAAAATGGGGCAACTATTGTAAACATGGGGCTGTTTCATGTATAATAAAAGGGGCAGCACCCTTTCCTTTTGTAGCTTAAGGAGAAAAATGTGTGTGAGGCATGTTCTGATTTAGGAAGAGTCCTGAGTCTTGTTTTCAATAGTGGAAACACTAAGGCTAAGAGTAGTCTTGTGAGGGTCAAGAGTGATCTTCATTTTTGTACACGGATGTACTTCGAGATGAGTTTCTTTGTATGCTCGAGTTAAACAAAGTTGGGAAAAGAGTTTCCTGTAATCTTGTGTCTTTTGTTCATGTTTAAATTATGTCCCTTCACTTATATTTTCATTGTCTAAGTTCATTCCAAGCTTACTACGTTGAACGCTGCCTAAATAATCAAAGTCCAAAGTTGCTGAAATTTTGGCCGAGTGTTGGAGTAGGCTGAAGTCAAGTCGGTGCTTGGCTGCCGCGCGGGCTGTTTTTGTGAGACATAAAACGCGCCCGTGACAACTGGTATCAGAGCGGAGCAGGTTCGTGGCGGAGACACGACGTACAGTGGCAGATTTCATGGTCTTGTTCGAGAACATGGCTGGTGATAACAACGAACTGCAGGAAAGGCTAACGAAATTGGAAGCATTGGTGGAAAATGTTCCGGAAGGGGAAGAACTTCAGTCTCTTGTGACTAGAATTGCATTTCTTGAGGCAGAAATGACAAGGCTTAGTCGAGAAAACGCATATCTGAAGGCCGAGACAGTGATTCTACGACGTGTTGTAGGCGAGGATGCTCCTCAACTTGGTGTTGAACGTCTCAAAGTGTGAATACCTGAACCTAAGGCATTCGAAGGTGCAAGGAGTGCACGTGAATTGGAAAATTTTCTTTGGGATATGGAGCAGTACTTTTATGCTATTCGTGTGCAAGACGAAGAGGAGAAAGTAACCTTGACTAGCATGTATTTGAGTGATGATGCTAAGTTATGGTGGCGCACTCGTGTGGTTGAAGATGAAAGTCTTGGTAGACCAAAGATTGAGTCGTGGGAGCGGCTTAAAAAGGAATTGAAGGATCAGTTCCTTCCTAGTAATATGTCCTGGATTGTTAGGGACAAATTGAAAAAGTTGAAACATACTGGATCAGTTCGAGCTTATGTGAAGGAGTTCACATCGTTGATGCTAAGCATCAGCAACATATCGGAAGAAGACAAGTTGCACAACTTCATGAGCGAGCTGCAACAGTGGGCACAACTTGAGTTGCGAAGGCAGAATATTCAAAACCTCGCAAGTGTTGTAGCTGCTGAGGATACATTGGGCGATTTTCATATCAATGAGGAGAATTCTGCTTCAAAGTCCAACGACGAAAAGAAGGACAAGGTGAAGGAGTGGAAGAAATGCGAAAGTGGCAATGCACATGAAGATAGAGGGAAGGGAAAGCAAGAAGCTGGAACTTCAAAGAGCAAGGAGAAGGGCAGCAAATTCAGTGGTTGTGTCCTATGTGACGGACCACATCGAGCGAGGGGCTGTCCGAACAAGGCAGTGTTAAATGCTTTGACTGCCGTGGAAAAGAGGGTTGCTTTGGAGGCGTCAAACAAGACAAACAAACTGTTGGTGTCAATGCAATTGTAGCCGAAGAGAGAGGAGGTCCAGGAGCATTGCTTGTCAATCCCTTAGGACTCATACATTGAGTTGACCTCGACGAGGACGTCGAGTTTCAAACAGTGTGGGTGGCTTGTTAGACCTCCGCCAATTGAGCTCGACTTGACAACAAGAATGTTTTCATGAGGCAGCAAGAGTGTTGCAAAGATAGGTGCGCGAACAACACCAAAGTCAAAAAGGGAAAACGGGCAAGCGACGGCTAAGGCTTTGAACGGATGCAAGGCAGCTTGACAAGGGCTTGACAATGAGTTGCGGGCTAAGGGTGATACTTGATTATGGCAAAGGCATCAAGGCATGAGGCAATGATGCGAAGGCAAGGCAAAAACGAATAGGCAAAGGCAAGCAAATGTGCAACGGGAAGGCACTGCGCGGCCAAATTTGTCATGGCATTGAGTTGCGGCAAACGGGCCAAGTTCGTGGGCAATGGCAAGAAATTGGGGCACAATGCAGCTGGAATACAATAGCATTGGAGGTGGTCCAAGCCAAGGCATGAATTTGGGGTAGCAACATTAGAAATGACCAAGTCAAAGGCAGTTACGGCACATGTTGTGCCCATGGGCAGCAGTTGTGTTTGTCTAAAATGCTGGCAGGAGTTAGCTACATTTTTGGAGGCCATGATCTCACTAACGTTAGCATGATTTACATGATCCTAGTAGTTAGGGGTGTCAACTACACTAAAGTAAAGTAGTGGGCTAAGTGGGCAAGTGTTGTGGCATAAAATGGGACAACTATTGTAAACATAGGGGTGTTTCATCTATTATAAATGGGCAGCACCCTTTTCTTTTGTGGCTTAAGGAGAAAAACGTGTGTGAGTGCATGTTCTGATTTAGGAAGAGTCCTAAGTCTTGTTTTCAAGAGTGGAAATACTAAGGCTAAGAGTAGTCTTGTGAGGGTCAAGAGTGATCTTCATTTTTGTACACGGATGTACTTCGAGATGAGTTTCTTTGTATGCTCGAGTTAAATACAAAGTTGGGAAAAGAGTTTCCTGTAATCTTGTGTCTTTTGTTCATGTTTAAATTTTGTCCCTTCACTTATAATTCCGTTGCCTAAGTTCATTCCAAGCTTACTACGTTGAACGATGTCTAAATAATCGAAGTCCAAAGTTGCTAAAATTTTGGCCGAGTGTTGGAGCAGGCTGAAGTCAAGTCGGACATTGGCTGCCGCGCAGGCTATTTTTGTGAGACATAAAACACGCCCGTGACACTAACCATGGTATCCGGGCTAGCTTGCACGAGCTTCGACTAATTCCACGTGATATCCGCCACCTCCCACCAGCAACAGGCGCCAGGTAAGTCTTCCCACCAAGGCTTGGACAGATGGGAAGAAAACACCTAGTATTTGACATTTCGTTTTAGAGTGTTTTTATTTCAATAACATCTAAATGAAGTTGATTCCATCTCAAAACCAAGTCCAAATACAGTTCTTCAAATGCAAACTAACAATTTCGTCCATGATAGTTTACCAAACCGTGTTTTCCAAATCAAAGCTACATTGAAACATCCTTTATCCCAGTGTCCTCATTTACTTGTAGACATACAGTTAATTCTTATTTCATTTCCATTTCATCCACTTGGCAAATGCGCGACTAGATGAAATTGGTCATAACATTTTATCAAATGGATTACATTACAGTCTATATTGGTCTCATACTCCTTAAGGCACTAAACTCATACTCCCATATAAAGAAAAGGAGCTGAAACAATGAGAGCTAGAACTGTACAACAAACTGTTGGGCAGAACTAACCTCCTCCGGTTCGAGATAACTCAGAAGTAATATTGATGACAAAGGAAAGCCAACAAATAACAAAACCAGTATACGTTGATACTTCTTCATGGAGTTCACCTGAGGGGCTCCTTGCTCAGCTGCACTTTCCTGTGAGAAAGGTTAAACAAAGAATAAGTTCTCCGTTTTTACCATAGATTAGCCAATAGGGAACAAAACATACAAAAAAAGAAAGAAAAAAAAGAATTTAGAGATCACGTCAGGTATTGCTACTTCACGTATTTAGAACTCCACCAAATCAATGAACGGCCTAAATCCCAAACTAATTGGGATTGGATATAAATCCTTGTAAATCGTTCTGAGCTTTGTGTTTTAAACTCATAAAAAGTGTCTAATATAACCTTTGAAGGATTCAAATACTTTCACATATAAAGGTTTGCACTCTGAAAAAGTTGTAATATATGGTTCTCTTAAGTAGTTCACAATCACTTTTACACAGTGTTAAGACATAAGAGGTGACACAATGCAAGTGCATATTGTCAAAGTCTACTGCTTACTACTTTTTCAGTTTGGGAGCTCTTAACAGAAAAGCAAGTAAATTAGAATACCCAATATCTCAAGCGGCTGAGAGAAAATAGGCAATCCGAGTCCCCATTCTTCTAATTAACCCTGTTTAGTTTCTACACACCACACACAAGAATTGCACACTTAAATCCAGCCCCACGTTTTGATTTCCATCACCATTCACAAATAAAATATCATCATCTTCTTCATTTGTGGAATAGCATAAATGAGTTAGATCTCTACAGCCCAACTCTATCCCACTTTGTAGGCTTAACGACAATTCATGGATAAGTATCCTCATCTTCCTAACATTCCAGAATTGAAATAAATGATTTAGGTCTCTAAAACTATCTCTAACATTTCTTATTAGTTTTGCACAAAGTTCTACAACTAATTTCTTGTACAAACTCCGCCTACACATTCTTTTCTTAATAAGCAAAGAACATCTCGACATTATCTGTAACAATACAAAGCTTATAGATTTATATGTATATTTCGATATGATATTCAAAGTTTTTAAATATCATATTGAGCACATTTCTGTTAGCTCATTTCAAATCACTTTACTCCATCATATGATCTCCAACATCAAATGTAACTGATCAATGACAATCGCACAATGTAATTTATTAATTTCTGAAACTAGGGTCTTTTTCTTACAAACTTCACTTTAAACTAATTTTTGTCACTTTGACATCACTGAACTTATGGCTGCTACCTCCAAAAATAAATTGGCCGGAAATCCATTAAATGAAGGGAGCCTAGGAGCAAGAGTAATTAAAGCAGCCACTAATGCTTGTATTATTATAGGTTGTCTACATCACAGCCCTTGCGGTGCGGCCCTTCCCTGGATCTGCTTTGTGCATCGTCCTGCCTTTTTCTTTAAATCCATTAATTCTTACCAAAAAGCCAAGTAGGTATGCCAAA
Organism: Nicotiana noctiflora; assembly: GCA_032618575.1. Lineage (NCBI taxonomy): Eukaryota > Viridiplantae > Streptophyta > Magnoliopsida > Solanales > Solanaceae > Nicotiana > Nicotiana noctiflora. The sequence continues at coordinate 19,449 of JASVEL010005874.1, forward strand.
TTAGCTAAAAAAAATACCAAATGTGGCTTCCCAAGCAACTAGAAGTCTAGAACCAAATACTTAGTTATTTGCCCAGTCAAAAATTAAAAAATAAAAACTACTCCAACCCGTTTTTAACACAAACCCAGATACATTTTGGCTATTGAAGATGCCAAATTTTAAGAGATAATGTTGCCTAGTGAGATTATTGATGATCTTCCCTGCACGGAGCTGCTGGAATCTTTTTGAAAAAATTCAACGTTTGGACAAGATGATGTTTAAGCTTAGAGAGTAAGGTAACAGATTTATATTATATTCATATTTCAGCATATGCTTGACTTGCTAGAAAACTACTGTAATTTCAGCATAGGTTAAAGATACAAAGTAGTTGGCTATATTATGTTAAAACCTAATCTCATATTCACCATTATTATCTGAGAATTTGATACACTTACCTGTAAATGTTTGCAGAAATGGCAATATCAATTTGGAGAATTTGGTGGGGCAACAAAACTATCCAATTTGGCATATTTTGCTCTACTTCTTGTGCTTTATGTATTTGATTTGACTTGATTTGGCTACTTGAAAAGTCACGTAGTCTATTTATTTTTTAAGCTATTATTCTAAGTATAGTGATTTTAAAATAATTTGTCAAGACATTCAATACATTTACGTACTAATTACTTTTAGTATGTGTCAAAAAAAAAATTAAATAATTTAAAAATATTTTAGCTTTAAACTTCTCATCTTAATTTAAGTGACAAGACTTTATTGCCACACAATTATTATGGCATGTTTAATACTATAACATCTTGTTTTATGGTTGTTACCTATTACTATATTGTATCGTAATATTACTTTATATATAATGTATATTTTGATTGTTACTTAAATTTTATTGTATCGTATCGTTACATAAAGATAAAAATTATGTGGAACGACTGATTTGGTGTGATCGCGTTGTCTTTTTATTTTATTTTTTTCCTCGTTTCGCCCTTCAAATAATTATATTTTATCTTTTACACTACTTTTTTATATAAAAATTTTACCTCGTACCTTACTTTTTCTGTATAATATTACAAATTTATTCGTGATATTGTTGGTACATAATATCATGAAACGACGACAAATAATGCAATTTATCCAAACATTGTATACATCAAAATAATACATTACAATACAATATTATATGATACATTATGAAACGATACGTAACAACCATCCAAACAAGCTAAAAGTTGTAAAAGTGTTACAACAACAACAACTACTACTACTACCTAGTATATGTGGGGTCTGGGGAGGGTAATATGTACGCAGGCCTTACCCCTACCCGAAAAAGCAGAGAGGTTGTTTCCAATCGACCCTCGGCTCAGGAAAAGGGGAAGAAGAAAACAAAAATAAAAACAAAAACAAAAAAGCATTAGTAACTTCAATAGAAATCACATAAATAATTATGTAAACATAAACCATAAATAACATGGCATGCAAAAGGAAAAGATAAACAAAAACAAAAACAAAGGGCATTAATAATTCCAGCAGAAATCACATAAATAATTATGTAATCATAAATCATAAGTAAAATGATATGTAAAAGTATTTATAACTATATAAATATTAGGTAACACCACATGTTTAATACTATTATTTTTATCTGAATATTATATCATGTATAAGATCAAAAGTTTCAAACTAATTCTTTCATTTTTAAAAGGTTTTTTTGACCAGTTTCATGAAAATGAAAAGGAGTAATTTGACTGCTTCAGGTCATCGTGCGTACTTACGGTCTAAAAAGAATATAATTGAATAATCAACTTTTTTACGCTTTAATCAACTATACTATATATCTTTGTGCTTTGGTCTAATACGTTCAGTCTACTATTGCCCACTATTCTCAGTGTGACAATCATTTCTTTCTGTTCATTTTACTTCGTGACGCCAAGTTTGACTGATTGTTTGATATTAAATGGAATTATGGGAACGTTCACATTTTGAAATATTTTCATTTTGACTAACTAAATGTGGGAAAAGATAATGGGAGGTAGCCACTATATTGTTGATTGAAATTCTCTTTTTTGCTTTGTTATGCAAATAAATCAGAACTGTCAATAACAGAAATCGGAAAGGAAAAATTGCCACCCCTACCAATATTGAAACTAAGAGATCACAAATTCTCCAATTATTTGACAAGAGACAGAGTAATTATCTTTCTACCCTTTTTCATCTCTTTGCGATAAATAGTTCATGGAGTACACATATTCGGAGAGACCGTGTTTTTATTAATAATATCAAGACAAATAATTTATAGAATTATCTAAAATTGAAAGTTAATACCAGAGAGTCGCTACCCTGCAATGTCAATTACAAATCACAACCCCACAACTATACAGGGACAATCTCCGGTACGACAGGCGATGATCCATTATCTTCTGCAGTCTTTTCCTCGGTGTTATCTGTAGTTTCACTATTCTCTTCTTCAAATCCTTGCGTGAACCTATCGTAGTTTGTGGGCTCACTACTCTGGAATGGACGTTTACCCAATACTCGGAGCAGATCTTCTTGATGGAGGACTTCCTTTTCAAGTAGCATCTCAGCAATCTGAGCCACATGTTCTCTGTGTTCCTCCACTAGTTTTACAGTATTATCATATGCCTTGGCTACCCATTCTCTAACTTCACTGTCGATAATTGCTGCTGTCTTGCTACCGTAGGGCTTTGCCTCAAACGTGTCTTCTCTTTGTGGGAACGAAAGGAGGCCAACCTTGTCACTGAAACCATATACTGCTACCTGAGCATAAGTCATCTTGGTGACTTTCTCCAAATCATTTTGAGCTCCGGTGGAGATCTTCCCAATCAAAACCTACTCAATTAATATTCATAAGAACATTGTAAAAATAAATTCACTAGTCAAAAAAGGGTAGAAAAGACATTTAAACATTTAAAGGTACACTGCCTTTTCAGTAAGGTAGTGATGACATATTGCCCAACAACGATGTATCATAGACAGAGTTGCTCCAGCGAAAGGTACTTGTTACCAGTGTCATCAAATCAAGATGTACTACTTCATTGAGCTTCTTTTCGTTGAGGTTGAAAAGTAGATAATTGGATAGGATCAACCCCCATTATGAATTACTTGGCATATGTATGCACTTAGACATACTACTCTGTAAAAGATGGTGCATGACTAGAAAACCGATCATTCATATAATAACAGAAAGTTCCATCATGGAGCTTAGATGCCTACTAATGGAGTCCTTTGCACAAATGGTTTTCTATATGCATCCAATGAGGTGACAATGCTTTCAATAATTAAGCCTTCATGCAAATAGGGTAAACATATGAAAGCAAGAGAAAGAGTTGATAAACTTACCTGCTCAGCAGCTCGGCCACCAAGAGTCATGCATGTCATATCAAATAGCTGCTCTTTAGTCATTAAAAGGTTTTCATTGGGAACATACTGAGCAAATCCAAGGGCTGCTGTACCACGAGGAACAATTGTCACTTTGAGCAATGGCTCTGCATACTCCAAGAACCAACCAACAACAGCATGCCCAGCTTCATGATAAGCAACTGTCCGCCTTTCCAGCTTGCTTATGACCTGCAGAAACCACAAAGGTTGATTTGAATTATATTATATCATCCAAAACAAAAATTATTCATCCTATTCACAAGTCCTTACTAGAATCTAAAGAGTGCTGGTCAGCAATTTTCAACAGCATCTAAAGAAATTGAACCAAAGCATACATCACCTAGGTCAACATTCACCCAAGTTCCCTTTTTATTTTGGGTAAAAGATAAGATAGAAAAGCAAGAGGAAAGAAAAGGGATCGAAATGTCATCTCAAGCCAATATAAAGTAAGAAGAAGGGTGTCGAAGCAGAGAACATCATGCGTGAAATTCACTGCACTTCATGTGCGTGTGTGTGTGTTGGTGGGGGGGGGGGGGGGGGGATTCAACCTAGACAAACAGAAGGTTAAGATCCTCCAGGTAGCAGCAAATGACGAAGCTCAATTAGCACTGACGAGATTCAGTTGGCTCCAAGACAGTTCAAAATGAATATATCTTAACCTCTGATGTGATGACCACACAAAAAAAGGAGGGGGCCATTGGATGACAGAATATTCAAAGAAAAGTGCTCGAGTGGTTCAAAGTTGCATTACAATATTGGACAGATTGATTTAGTTCCTTCCAATGCTGTAAACATCTGCCTCTAAATTTTAAAGTATTCCATCTTATGCCACAGTGGTTTACCCAGGACTCTAGAAGGCGTTCACCCACCTCACAACGCTCTTCTTATAACAGCAAGAACTCAACAATTTGATCGAATTACAATACAAAACCTAATATGATTCGGTTAAATATTTTATTCACACGCATCGTAAGACAGGAAAGAAATTAACTTGCTAAAAATGGAGGTATCAACATCTCAACATCCTATGCTTTTCTCGGAGTTGTTTAGCTTTTCAGAGATTTATGCGTTAACAGTAAATATAAAGAACTTTTAGTACTTTTTATTTCATTATTTGTCATTATTAGTATTATTATTATTTTTATTCATAACGTTGATCTGAGCTAAGTTGCTCCAACATGGCAATTTAGGTGCCGCACCCGTGTCAACACGACACTAGTATTAGTGTGGGTATGAGATCCGTACCAGATCTGGTCAAACAATTTTGGGTACTTTGACCATGATGGAGGAAAAAATTCGAGACAAGATACAATTTGATTCCAGAAATCAAAACCAATACCAGGGTAAAATGGAAGAAAATAGCATACCTTATCCAGGAAATCAACCCTTTACTTATCTACAACTTGAAAGTTGAGAATAAAAAAGAAATCCACACTTTACTAGTTATACTAAAGTATTCCATAAAATTTCTCATAATTTAGAGATATTTTTATTTTTTTGAATTGTTTTAGCCGGATCCTCGCACCCGTCTCCATACTAGGAACCGTATCCCGGAATCTTACAGTTTACATCTTGAAGTATCTGACATCTAGATCCGCACCCGTATCCGAACAACTTAGGATCTGAGATGAGTTTAAACAGAGTAACATGGTACATTAGATTCATAAAGCCCAAGCCAACTTGTTTGGGACTGAGGTGTAGTTATTGTTGTGGTTGTCGTAGTCTCCTTACGAAACGCTCACCATAACCAAACTATATTCACTTTCTCATAGCTACTAAGTAGTAGATCCATAATGTTCCAATACCGATGGATATTGGACCAGTGTACTTCTCAAGGAATCCTAACATTTCATACTGAAACAAATAGCTTTGATATCCAAGACGCAGAACAAGATGAGCAGAACATCGTCGAAATGCTGCTGTTGTAAGGAAAAGACAAAATATTTTCCTACGTTGCTATGGTGCTATGAAAACATGAGATAAAGCATATAATTGTAAGGGGGAAAAGGAGAAGCCCAATACCTTATTCTTCTTCTCTAGACCACCAATCACCCTGTCTATCGCTGACTCAAAATGTTGCATGGTAATTATCGTACTCTCATTCCTAGCAGCAATTAGAGCAGCCTCATTACAAACATTTGCAATGTCTGCTCCAGCAAATCCAGGTGTTAGAGCAGCAAGTCTCTGTGAATAGAACCCTGCCTCCTGGTCAAGTTTCAACTTGTTCAGATAGATTCTGAAAATTTGATCACGGCCTTTGATGTCGGGTTTATCAATGCTAATCTGGCGATCAAATCGACCAGGTCTTAACAAGGCTTTATCTAATATATCAGGTCTATTTGTCCCAGCAAGTACAACTACACCAGATGTGGTAGCAAATCCATCCATTTCTACAAGCAGTTGATTTAAAGTACTCTCACGTTCATCATTTCCTCCAGCAAAGCCTCCCTTCCCTCTTGCTCGACCAATAGCATCAATCTCATCAATGAATACTATACTAGGTGCACACTGTCTGGCCTCCTGAAATAAGCTCCTAACTCTAGATGGCCCAACACCAACAAACATCTCCATAAATTCTGACCCAGAAATCGAGAGAAAAGGTACACCAGATTCTCCTGCTGTAGCTTTAGCTAGAAGTGTCTTTCCAGTTCCAGGAGGACCCACTAGCAGAGCACCCTTAGGAATTTTGGCTCCTAACTCCTCGTACTTCTTGGGGTTCTTAAGGAAGTGGACGAACTCCATGATTTCTTGCTTAGCCTCGTCACATCCAGCCACATCCTTGAAGAAAACCTGTACCAAGAAAGTGTTGATAACATTCCAAGAAATAATCATGAAATATCATGGCATGTATCATTTTTAAAATTTTCCATTTCAAAATGCTGCTGTTTTTGAAGCTGCACAAACAATAGAAACTTATTCTTACCTTATTCTTCGCATTTTTATCCATTTTGGTGAAATTTGCTTTGCCAATATTAAATATTCCACGACCACCTTTTCCATCAGAGCCTCCTACTCCTATGCCACCCTGCACTCTTCGTCCCATATAATAAAGGACAGCTAGAAGTAATACTGTTGGACCAAACCTCATCAGTTCTTGGAACCAATTCAATTCATCAACATACACCACAGGAACATAATTGTGAGGGTCTATTCCCCAGGCTTCTTGTGCTTCCTCAAGCTTCTCCTCAAATGACTCAACACTCCCAATGTTAAAATAGTATTTGTACTGGCCCGTGTTTCTTCCACCATTCGTACCGCTAGTAGGACCTTGAACAGTGTCATCGCCTGTTTGATTAATACCAGGTGCAGAACTTCTCACGTAAACTTTGGCCACAGATTTGTTAGCGACGACAATTCGATCAACTAGACCAGCTTCAAGTAGCTTGTTTTTGAATTCTTGGAAGCTAATCTGAAAATTTACATAAAGCGAAATAACCATGATAAACAGAAGAAAGATTCAGAAGACAATCAACCAATGAAGATGAGAAAAATTGCTGCTCCTAGAAAATAAAAACCTGCTTAGTAGTTCATCACTGAAAAGATTCAACATATACATAAGTCACACTGCTTAATTAATTTCAGTGCTACATGGTAAAACCTTGAAAAGAAGTCCTTCGTCATCCACTTTTATTTTTATTATTACTATTGTTATCGTTATAGTTATAAATGTCAATATAATCAATTCAAATGATGGCGATATATAACCGATATGCACGGGATGACCAGGTGGGATAAAATAAAGGGAGTACTGAGGTTTCCTTTCTCATTTTTGTATGTTTCTTTAAAAAGTAACAATTTTCTATCCAGTTTAGTTATCGCTAAACTTGTTGATGAGTTAGATTTCAGAGTATAAGTAAAAAGTTAATTAGGAAATGAAACTGAGGTTAACGGCTCATGCATCTTATCATAGGAATTCAATTAAAACCATGCACTATTTTCTTGTTCTACATGTATTGCTCTGCTAAGGCAAATAGCTGCTTCATCTGGATTTGCCGTACAGAACAAACAGGGAGTAAGGTCTCTAAATATAAAGCATTTGAATGAAAAAATATGAAATTATCCGTGAACCAGTATATGGTATAAAAACATCAAATCTTTCATTCATCAGTCAGACTATGTAAAAGACAAGCTCAACTTTTCCATTAGCAATATACAAGTTAATCCATTTATATGTGTGGGCCCGTCTGGGAGAGGGGGGAAGGGAGAAAGAAGTAATGGTTGCAGACCAATAGAACAATACTATATGAGAAAGCTGCAACCCCATTGCAGAGTTTATCATAAATATCTAGTTACACTAAATCTAATTCCTCTGCATTCATGGTATAAGTTATAACACAGTATCTCCATTGATCACTATAGGCTCAGTAAACATTTTTTCTCAATCATGGTTTTTGTGAAAAGAAAACTGAAACTTTTGAAAAACAAGTTTAGACAATAACTGTGTTTGAATTGTTTCTGGAACGAATAGTTGTTCTGTAAACAATGAAAAGCACCTGAAATCTGTTTCGGTTTGTTAGGGAACTTTCTGAGTTTTTTTGCAAAACGAAGTCTGTTTATAAACCAAATATAGTTGTTATAATATAAAACATCCTTAGCGAAAAAACTTACAATCAAATGATACCCAAACCCAAAAAGATTGCAAGTGACACCTTCCACAACATTCAACACTAATGCAGAATAGTTAATTTCATCACTCTAATCTCCCTCAAAACAAAAAAGTACTTAAGTCTTTTAATCTTTTTGAAATGGAATTCTTCTGACAGCAATATGAGTCAATGTTTTTAAATGGCATTAGGATTTTAGGAAGTCTTGGGACAACACTCCAAACCAACTCACCACTTCCGTCAAAGAAAGCACCAAAACCAATTCCCCAAAATCAATCCCTACCTTGAACACCCTCTATCATAGTATCCTCATTTACTAGTAAAGTTATTTGTTCTTTCATTTCCACCTCTCGGTATAAGGCAAGCCATGATTGCAGAAAGTTGGTCCTAACATAGATATCAGCATGATCACAATCAAGTACACATGGAACTCACACTCCATAAGGCACTAACTCGTCCTTGAAAAGAAAGAGAAAGGGACTGAAACAATGAAAACTCTGAACTATAGAAGTGTTGCTTAACACTAACCTCCTTCTGCTCACGAGGACCGAGAAGTGTCGATGACAGAATAAATCCAATAAATAACAAGGGTGTGAGAATATTTTGATATTGCTTCAGGAAGTCCTGAGGGTTTCCTTGCTCGCCTGTACTTTCCTCTGCCAAAAAAGAAACCAAAATTAATTTTTCACCATAGACAGGACAAAAGAGAACACAACAAGAAACAGGAAAAGAATGCGGAAGTCATGCTAGCAATTGTTACTTACCACTTCTTTTTTTTTTGTGGAAAAGGACTTACCACTTGTTTCATACTCCATGGTAGAGGATGCAACGATATTACATTATATAGACTCATAACAACTGTGTAATCTTAACCTCCTAGAAACTCAGCACCATAAACTTCCAAATACAAAGATTACTTTCGCACTAAAGTCAATTCAATCTCTCTTTGTCCACGGGAAGTGTTTAATTAGAGAGCTACAGTTCAACTATATGCAACATAAAGAGAACACTGTCCCTTGTTTTAAATTAATGTAAACAAATACATTTTTCTTATTCATTCAAAAGCCACTGCAAACCCTCTAAAAAGATATTTAATTTATCAGCTCATTAACTAAAGTTCTGCAGCTGCAACTCGTAATAGATCTTTTGACAGAAATGAAGGGGAGAATTAAGAGTGATCCAAAAATAAGCTCTGGAAAAGATTTGTCTAAGATATTGAAAAAAGAACTATTCGCTGAAAAGGATAAAAGAAAGAAAAAACAGAAAAAGAAAGGGAAGACTCCCAGGTTATTGTACCTAATCAGATTATCAATGATGCAGATTAGATCATTTTATTTTTCGAGAGTAATTTCTGAAGCTAACCCTGGTTAGTTGCTAGATGAATATTAATTTCTAACTTCTATGAGATGACTTATTTAACATGCGGTCAGCTAGCTTATCTAACTGTTCTTGCCCAGGTTCGGTTATTTATGCCATGTTGATGAGTGAGATATGCGAAAGTAATGATATCTCTATTCTAAACATCAATAATAAATACATTCTTATCTTTTCGTAAATAGGATTATCTGTGAAACCCTCTTAGATAACATAAAACAGCATTTTAAAAGCGATAAGCACAGAAGAGTGACAAGATCCATGTGTCTAGAAGCGAAAAGCATGAAGTGAAGCACAAGCTTCTTTGAAGTGAAGCATACATTTGCTGAAAACTAGGAATACCAATGAATTTAATTTTGAAGGGAGTAGTATAATAATATTGAAAAAGAATTCAGCATCCAATCGCCGATATCAATCCAACTTCTCAAAGTTGAGATTCAATGAACTCGCAAAACGTTAATATTCTCACACTTCTCTAAACTGCATGATTTCACCCATGAAGTGATAACTCTTTGCGTCGCATCGCTCAATAGACAAAGTGCCGCTTTTCACTAACACTGGCATAAATATATCAAACATTTTGCACTGTCAAATTAAGAACATATAGACGGTTTTGAAATGAGAGTTGCTATTGAAGACATCCAATTCCTAGTATAATTTTGAATGCATGCAAAGCATGTGATCTTAACCTCCAAGAAATTCAGTACCATAAACTTCCATAAACAAAGGTTGTCTTCGCAGTAAGAAGGCTTTAATCCATGATTTGCATAGGCAGTGTAGAGTCACTTTTACACAGTCCTTAAGACGAAGGACCAAATAAGGGATATTGAAGAATATCAAAATCTACTTCGAGTCATTCAACTTAAGTAAATAAGCGGCTATTCCACTTGCTAATTTACATCTCTATTCATAGATAGGTATTCTCATTTTCCTAAACATTTGGAATAGTATAAATGAGCTATAACTCTTAACACTTTCTCTTACCAATGATTTTAGTAATCCAAAGTCCTATTTAATCATATGCAACATACTTTAGAAAACCAAAACTTAGCTCGAACTGAAATATTACCAATATTTACACATTCTAGTAAAGTCTAATAACTTACCACAAATAATTTTACTTCATCATATGTTACTGAACATCAAATGCACAAACTGTTAATTCATTGCATTGCATACCTTTGCCCGACTCAGCCTTTTGATTGTTCCCTTTTGGGACTTCTTTCTTATTCTTCGGATAATAGTTCTCGTAGTCTACAAAATCAAAACACAACAATATGAATCCATCGCCAAGGAAAAGTTTTTATTTTTTCAAAAGGAAAAGAGAAACGTGTAAAGAATTATTCTCACTTTTATTCTTTGACCCTTGGCTGCAAAAAAACCTCCGGAGTCTTGGGTTTGCAAATAGTGAATCAAGTTCCGACAAATATGCCTTATTGACACCTTGTTTACCAGCTCCAATAGATGTCAAGTAGCTTCTCACAAACCCTAACCTGCCATTGACGCGTGTAACGCACGCATTACGCGATGCCACTTCATTCAAAATCACTCCTCTCACACCAGAAACTAATGCCTGCTGAATAAATAAATAAATAAATAAATAAATAAATAAGTATCATACTAACAACATTAACATAAATAAACTCAGAAAATACGAAAAGATTCAAAATTTATGTAAATTGCAGCTTACTTTATTAATCGAAGATTTCGATTTCGAGAGAGAGCGATTAATACGTGAAAGAATCATCTTTGTGATGATCCGAACATGAATTTCTGCACAAAAAAGTTTCTAATCCCTAAAAATTTAATTCAAATCAGAGCGGAATCGATTGAATAAAACCTAAAGAAAAATAATTTAATTTAAGGTAGCAGAGTTTGAAAAGGTAGTTCCCGTGTTTCTTAATGTATATGGTGTGACCTATAATACAGGTTTCTGAGTTTGAAAAAAGGTTGAGGAAAATCAAAGGAAGTAGGACGGAGGATGGACAGGATAGAAGAAGTTGGAGAAAACCGGGAACAAAGACCGACTCGGTTACGTGGTTAATTATGGACCGGACTTCCTTTTATGGGCTTTGTTCCATTGAATGCTAGGATTTGCAAACTTGTGCCCGCTTTAGAAAAAAATTACAAAAGTATTCACTTTTTTTAACTTCAGTATACGGGATTAAAGTGATTACATCATTTAAGTGATGTCATTCAAGTTGTATGAACAAGGGCATTACAACAAAATATCACTTGAAAACTTGAGAAGTTTTTCACGCACTCCAACCGTTCTTCAGTTGAGCATTCAATTCTCAAGTACAGTCAAGAACAAAGTACAACACTACTACGGACCAGTTCCGACAGCAAGTATCTTGTATGTCCTTAGTTGAGTTGTAACTTTGTATTAGTTCTTCATTGTAATTCCTATTTTGCTTATCGAAAAGCTTTAATTAGGAACCCCTTGTAAAACCATAAACCTTCAATGTTTGTGATGTGACTAGAGTTAGTCGTGAATTGAAAGTCTTTGTAATAGGTGTATTACAAAGTGGCTTGAAATATGTGTATTACAAGTTAGTGAGGGATTAAGAGTTTAATTCCTAGATTGCATAGGTTGTAATCTAAAAATTTCTTATAGTGAAGTTGAAATTCTACCAGTGTAGATCGTGGTTTTTTATCCCCTTAAGTAGGAATTTTTCCACGTAAAAGTTCCATGTCCCGTTTACTTACTGTTTTAATAGCACTACCAGTGGAAACCTATAGAGGACCTAGTCTCTATATAGTTTGGTGGACTCATATATTCTATCAATTAGTATCAGAGTGGGTTCTTTCTATCACGTTAACACCTAGAAAGGATCCTTGTTGCTGCTCCACCAAATTTTGAAGAAGTTCAGTCTACGTATAGACTACCCAGGTTCAATGAGCAATATGTCACGACTCAAACCCTGCACTGGTCGTGATGGCGCTTCTCGTGAAGACAACGGCAGCCAACTAACCTAACTCGTCTCTTTAAAAAATAGTTAAGCATAATTGAACAGAAAAAAAATGTGACTTAATACAATAATTAACGAAATTACAACCCACACAGCCCTAATTGAGGTATCACAAGTCACGAGCATCTATCATAGTACAAGTTCAACTACAAGAACTAAAATATACAAATCCGGATTAATAAACCAAAAGAGAGGAAAAATATTGCTGCGACCCAGGCAGTCACGTTGCTACTCCTATAGCTCTGCCTCTAATTAGCCAAAACCCGCTACCGAGTGAAGAAATACTTGCATCTGCACATGAGGTGCAGGGAGTAAAGTAAGTACTCCAACTCAGTGAGTAATAAAGGTAGATAACAACTGAGCAGTAAGAAATCACGTAAAGTAAACCATTATGCTATATAAGAGCAGTGAAGAAAAACCCTTTGAGAGAAAGCAGTGAAGCTATAAAACCTTCATAAACATCTTAGCTCGGTTTAAAACCCCTTTCAAAAATGACTTTTTCAATAGTTATGCAAGTGGATGTAGAAACAAATAGTGCAGATAAACACAGAAGTCCGCCTCTTAGGCACCACACTCGGTTATCAGATAATACCAGAACAATAGGTGAATATTTGAAGAAGAAGAGCAACAACATACAGTAACAGACAAATGAAAAAAGGTAAACACATCAAACAATACGGGTAACGCTACAGCGTGCAGTCCGATCCATATACCGCTGCAGCATGCAGCCTGATCTATCTAACGTCGATGGCACTCACTAGGGGTGTGGACAGACTCCGGAGGGGATCCTACAGCCAAATCACAACATCAAGACATCTCATGACATCAATTAGGCTCTCGACCTCAATATTAATATAGTACCGCTACGGCATGCAGCCCGATCCATAAGTATCCTCACAATACAGACCGTAGATGCGATGGGGGCGTCCGAGGTGCCAAAATTTGATCATGAGGGGACTTCCGCAGAAGCGAATGATTGTCCGCATATGCGGCATCCGCAGAAGCGATTATGGACCGCATAAGCAAACCTAGAGACAGCTGTGTATTTTCGCAAAAGCGGAAAATAACCGCAAAAGCGATGACCGCAGAAGCTGTAAATGTATCGCAGAAGCGGAAATGATGCCTGGGTAGAAGGGTTTAAAATAACATTTCATCCGCGAACCCAAACCCATTTTCCACCATTTTTTAGCATTTTTTGAGCTACTTGGGAGCATTTGAAGAGGGATTCGAAGGAGATTGTCTGGAGGTAAGTTTTATGAGTTGAAAAAATGATTATATTGTCGAATTATCCTTGAAATTTTGGAGAATTTGGCTAAATTGAAAGAAACTAGGGGTTGAGATTTTAAGACTTTAAATTGGAATTTGAGGCCATTTGTGGCCAGAATTGAGAGTTTTTGGTATGTATAGACTCGTGACGAGATAAGGAATCCGATAATATTAATTTTTTGATTTTTCGATAAGTGGACCCGGGGCGGATTTTGCGAATTTCGAGATTCTTGCTATTTTTTGATTATTTTCGATTGGGTATTATCCCATTGGCATATTGTGATGTATTTGCTCTGATTTTGGATAGTTTCGACGTGCGTGGAGGCCGATTTGAGGGGCAAAGGCATCGCGAGCCAGAGATTTCGCTGGTTCGAGTTGAGTAATGATTGTAAATGATATTCAGAGGGTTTGAAACCCCGAATTTGCACATCATAGTGCTATATTGAGGTGACTTGCACACCGGATAGCAAGCGTGGGGTAGAGCATCGTTGGGGATTGTGACTCGGTCCATCCCGATTGATAAGTTTACTGCGTATTTGACTCAAATTACTTGTTATCATCATAATTTAGGCTGATTTCTATATTTGGGCTTCGTGCCAATTATTTGAACCCTTCGGGGATTATTTTTGATAATTCCTCACTGATTTAGTTATATATTTGAACTCAGTCATATATTTTCCACTATTTTAAAAACTCAGCCAAGTTATTATGCCTTAAATACTCGAAATGATATTTTTCATAAAATGTTTTGGGCTGAGCATTATACTTTGTTGTTGCCCGAGTGGCTTACATGATGTTGTTGACTGAGTAAGGCTAAGGGCCTGTATTGTGAGGATACTTATGGATCGGGCTGCCTGCCGCAGCGGTACTATATTGATATTGAGGTCGAGAGCCTGATTGATGTTATGTGATGTCTTGATGTTGTGCTTTGGCTATAGGATCCGCTCCGGAGTCTATACACACCCCAGTGAGCGCCATCGACGTTAAATGGATTGGGTTGCAAGCCGCAGTAGTATATGGATCAGGTTGCACGCTGTAGCGGTACCGATATTGTTTGATATGTTTACCTTATTTCATTTGTCTGTTACTATATGTTGTTGCGCTTCTTCTTGAAATATTCACCTATTGTTCTGGTATTATTTGATAACCGAGTGTGGTGCCTAAGATGCGGACTTCTGTACTTATCTGCACTATTTATTTCTACATCAATTTGCATAACTGTTGAAAACGTCATTTTCGAATGGGCTTTTCAACTGAGCTAAGATGTTTCCGAAGGTTTTATAGCTTCGCTACTTTCTCTCAAAGGGTTTTTCTTCGCTGCTCCTATATAGCATAATGGTTTACTTTACGTGATTTCTTACTGTTCAGTTGTTATCTACCTTTATTACTCACTTTACTCCCTACACATCATGTGCAGATGCAGGTATTTCTTCACCCGGTAGCGGGTTTTGGCTAATCAGAGGCAGAGATATAGGAGTAGCAATGTGACTGCCTGCGTTCGCGGCAATATTTTTCCTCTCTTTTGGTTCATTAATCTGGATTTGTATATTTTAGGTCTTGTAGTTGAACTTGTACTGTGATAGATGCTCGTGACTTGTGACACCCCGATTAGGGCTGTGTGGGTTGTAATTTCGTTAATTATTGTATTAAGTCACATTTTTTTCTGTTCAGTTATGCTTAACCTTTTTAAAGAGACGAGTTAGGTTAGTTGGCTGCCCTTGTCTTCACGAGAGGCGCCATCACGACCAGTGCAGGGTTTGAGTCGTGACATATTGCTCATTGAACCTGGGTAGTCTATACGTAGACTGAACTTCTTCAAAATTAGGTGGAGCAGCAACAATGATCCTTTCTAGGTGTTAACTTGATAGAAAGAACCCGCTCTGATACTAATTGATAGAATATATGAGTCCACCAAACTATATAGAGACCAGGTCCTCTATAGGTTTCCACTGGTAGTTCTAATGAAACAGTAAGTAAATGGGACATGGAACTTTTACGTGGAAAAATCCCTACTTAAGGGGATAAAAAACCACGACCTACACTGGTAGGATTTCAACTTCACTATAAGAAATTTTTAGATTACTACCTATGCAATCTAGGAATTAAACTCTTAATCCCTCACTAACTTGTAATACACATATTTTAAGCTACTTTGTAATACACTTATTACAAAGACTTTCAATTCACGACTAACTCTAGTCACAACACAAACATTGAAGGTTTATGGTTTTACAAGGGGTTCCTAATTAAAGATTTTCGATAAGCAAAGTAGGAATTACAATGAAGAACTAATACAAAGTTACAACTCAACTAAGGACATACAAGATACTTGCTGTCAGAACTGATTCGTAGTAATGTTGTACTTTGTTCTTGACTGTACTTGAGAATTGAATGCTCAACTGAAGATCGGTTGGAGTGCTTGAAAAAATTCTCAAGTGTTCAAGTGATATTTTGTTGTAATGCCCTTGTTCATACAACTTGGATGACGTCACTTAAATGATGTAATCACTTGGTCAAAGGGGAGTGACTGTAGTACTATGATGCACTGTTTGTGTGTATAGTGTAGGCAGTCATTTTTCAGCTATAAATAGTTGACTACGTACTGATGTCAGGGAAACACAAGGGGATTAGGTCCATGTGTTGATTCTTTATCTTTTGAAGTGATATCAACTCACATTACTTGGAGTCCGTTGATTTGAGTTGTGTACCAAGTGTGTCAGGTCCCTTCTCTGGTTCTTTGACTATAAGTTTATTAGATCATCAAAACATGAAGTTAAGGCACTGTAAACCTATCAGTATTTATTTATAATAGAGACTTTTTCGTTTCTATACACTAATTAAAACTTTATTATCTAAACTGTCCATGTTTTGTTATTTACTCGACCTACTCAAGTTTTATCTATAAAATATATACATTCCACTTTAAAAGGCCCTCAATCCATTATTAGTGCCTTCAATCAAGGGATTTAATTACACCTTTTTTCTTTTTTCCCCTCCTCTCTTTTCTTTTTCTTCCGCCTTAAAATACACTAATCAATTAAAGTTGGAGGAGTTTTGGCAGACGCATGAACACACTATATTGTACTAAATACTATGAAATTCCATCAAATCTGTCATTTGACTCCCAAAACCCTCTTCTCATTATCATTTTTATTAAGGCATTAATTGGTTCGAACCAAATAATTGTATGGTTTACTCGGTCTAATTTTAAATTTAAACAACCGATTTTAGTTTAAAAAGAATAGTTTTATATTTTCAATTTGTTTTTTCGGTTCAAATTGAGTCAGTCCTGATCTTGTACAACTTTAAAGCCATGCAAGATCAGAATTATACAACATTTATAAATTTGAATGCCGAGGTAAGTAGGAGCTTATAAATTATAAGGGGTCTGGTATACTTGCATTTTACCTAGCTAAACATGTCATCTAGGTCTTCGACCGTTAATTTTGGTCATACTTAGTTGATGTAATGTTTTAAGTTGCATCAATGGTCAAATATTGGACTACTATAAGAAGGGCTGACTAAGCATCTGATATGTATGTGGTTCAACTATTCGAAAAATCTGGGCATTTACGTCTAAGCCTTAAGATGATGGTTGGAGCAATTTAGAATCATATAAACCCCTTTGTAAAACCTTATATGATTAATGGAGGATATATGTGATTGTATAAAATTTGTATATTTTGTATCTAATTTATACATAGTAAAAAAATTTCATACAACTAATCTACAACTTTTATATATTATTTCTACACAGTTAAAATCAACTAAATTTTCATGCAACTTAAATAGAATTTGTATACAATTTTTATACAATATATCTTTTGTGACTATTTGATTTATACATGTAAAAATAAATTTCATACAACTAATTATATATTATACTACCTAGCTACTACTTATCTACACTTTCATACATTATTTCTACCCAGGTATATACAACTATAATATCATACAACTTAAATATAATTTTATACAATATTGTTCAACTTTCATACATAGTTAAATAAATAAAAAATATAAACAACAAATGCAAATAATTTTTCTACAACTTTACTATAATTTCTGCGGTCTTCTTCTTCTACTTCTTCTTTACAACTTAAATACAATTTTATACAATATTGTTCAATTTAGTCATACTGCATATTTTTACCTAGGATTTAGTGTTTTCTTAATGGACGTGCTAAAAACAAATTATACATTTATTGTGAACCGGAGGAAGTATATAGAAAGAAATACTTCTTCTTGAGATACTGTTCTCCAACAAAACCTGTTTGATATCATTAAAAGATTTACCTGAAAGAATTCTACACATAATTAATTGTCTCCAACAAAATCTGTTTGAAATGATTAAACGTGTTTAAAAGATTTCAATAATGTTAATCAAACAGCATATCTGGTGGCTGTTACTATTCGCTTCGGGTAGTTTTTTGGTCATAACTGTCGTGATTTTGCTTTATTGAGCCAAAGATTTCACTTTTTTCCGAAAACTACCTTCACAAAATAGGGGTAAGGTCTCCCTATATACTACCCTCCCCAGACTCCACTGAGTTTGTTGTTGTAGTCGTCAAATTAAAACCTGACAGGTGGATAAGAGGAGAAACAGTCGAGGGTAAGGTCAACAGTGTTCTTCGACTATTCAGTAGACTAAAAGCAATTAAACAGAAAATCCAAGAGTTCTTGAGCTGAGAAAGCAATATTCTGCAACTGATGAATTATGCAAGCAAAAACATATGTACAATAATTGTTCAAGGTAGTTGAATACAAAATTCTCATATTAGTTTCTGTTGCTACAAGGGCTACATACAACATAGCAATACGAAGTTATTAACCATATAAACCAGCCAGTAGAACCAATTATTAACCACTAAAACCAGCTGTCAAACTGAATGGTTTCTTTTACAGCATAAGCATGGAAAAGTACTGCTCAAACTCTTTATCAATGGTTAGTTTCTTGGGACCTGGCTCTGGATCTGCATCAAAAGAAAAATATGTATCATCTAAGTAAATCTTCCCACATTAACCACGTCCTCTAAACAGAGGCGAACCTATGTATTATAGTGAGGGGTCACCTGACCCCGTAAGCTTTGGCAAAAATCCTGTATATGCATATGTATATACCTTGAAAATGGTTAATTTTAAAGTACTTGGCACCCTGAACACTAAAGTCCTTTAGGGGGCACTGGTTGAGCACTGGCATAAAATTCGTGGGTCCGCCTCTGCCTCTATACAAACATACAAGGACCAATAAGAGGTATGCAACTGTGGATACATATCTTCCCTATTTGACTGAACATGCTATCAGCAACCATGAAACGAGAAAATGATGGTATAACTAGAACTTTGGACAGTTCGGATATCAAATATTGAAGAATCCTCTATTTGCCTCACAACTCCATTGAGAAAGAAGAGGAAAACAGAAAGTGGAAACTAGTTACCTTGGTTAACAGGCCATCTTCCAGATGAAAGAACATAATTATTTGGATTCACCCCATTTGAGTATAGCAAATCTTCTACTTCCTTTTCTGTTGACATCTCAATGCCCTCAGTCCTGCATTCTGCACAAGTGCAATCCCCACGATTTCCAAATTCCAACAAGTGCTCTTCATAATCTAGTGATGGGTGGCACCCAGAGCCGCGATGTAGAGTATCCCATTCTCCGCCAGTAGGTGGTTGCTCTGGCCTATCAGGTGTTAATTTTGTTACTGATCTGCTCTCCAAAGAATAAAGAGCATTCTTGGGCCAGTTTCCGCCCCAATTAAAAGATGAAGTTGAAGCCTGATCGGACGAACACGATTTCAGACATCCAGGATTAATTTTAGCCTCACCAGATGTGACAGAGTCGGCATCTCCAGTAAAGCTATTGCTGTCTTTGTCAGATTCCAGTTCTGAGACATCATCTTGGCCCCTTCTATTGTTTTCTGCCTTAATCATGAATGCCTCTTTAGCCTCTGTACCAGTAGGTGAAGAACTACATCCAGCATAGCTCTGATATGAGCACAGATGTTTGGGTAGAGGTATTCCCAGTTGCTCAGCTTGAAACTTTCTTTTCTTGTTGAAGTAAGCAAGGCTGGTAGGCAGTACCTTGTTCATATCAAGGCTGGTAGAAGAAGTCAACCAGTATTAGAGTGTGACAAATACGTTCAGTCCAGTATGATATAATTTTGAATTGAAGTCACAGTGAAACAAATGATCCGTTCTGAAGGGTCAGAGGAAGATTGTAATCAAGAACGTGCAGAATACCTTCTCTTTATTAATTGAAGTTTTAAAAGCAGATTTGATGGAACAAAATCAAAATTTGACAACTAAGTGTAAGTGTGTAAGTGTATGGAAGTGTGGATTGCATTTATTCACATGCAAATGAGTTGTTTTTGGAAGAGGCAGAAAAATCTACATCAGAAATTACCCCTCAAATCATAACAGTTATCTTCGCATTTGATGAGGAAAAAAGAGATTTTACTGACCCTGGTTGAAACTAGGAGAAGTTTACTGACACTGCCCGAAACTAAATGTTGGAAGAGCTACTGCACACATTTCCATTGCAGCCTCCATAACTGCACTTTCTTGTTCTTACTGAGAATACTCGTTTAGAACTCAAAGAGTTCAAAAACTAAAGATCCAAAACTGTCGCGACTACTATTGGTGGGCTGTTTCACACATTAGGACTTGGAAGAGAAGGGAAAAAATGTAAGACTCAATACTTATACACTTCTGTTTCTCACTTTCTCCTTTTCTTTAATCGTTCAAGTTTGCTTTAATTTCTGTGTTTCTAATATATTCGGCATTTAAGGCACTAAAGCATGGTAAGCCGATTTTAGAAGACTGTTTAGATGCATTTAAAAAACATTTCGTTTTGTTTTTTTATTGGAACTGAGCTATCGTGGTATGTCTCTCGCTGAAAGTTCCTCTCCTATTCTTTTTTCTTTTTTTGCTGATCATGGTGTATAGTTCAGCTTGTGCGCACCTCGAGTAATTCCAGCACTGATACTGGTAGTGGGCAACTACACCAAGGTTTGGACAGATAGGAAAATTTGAACCCGAGACCTCATATGATATGTGCTTATGATGGAATTAAACAACATGACCTGCCAAAGTATACCGCTATAACATTTGACAATACAAGCTAGGTGGAACTAAATTTGTCCGATTCGACAAACAGGACAGCAGGGCAGATGTACAATATTAGCTACATGTTCAGCCAAACCTAGTAATTTTGGCTCACATTCTGCATGTGTTAACGAATCTACTAAATATGTACAAATATAAACTTTCGAACCAAATAATTCAAATAGTCAGTAGGTTTAGTGACTTCCTGAACCCTAAAGTTCAAATCCTGGATCTGCCATTGCCCCAGTTCTAATTATGCTATGTATTGAATATAAGGATTTTCAAATGAACGACTTTTACTAATAGATCATTGAGATAACTCCATAGTCTTGCACCTTAGCTAAAATACAGATCAAACCAACAAGATGAAGCATAAGAACACATAAATATCAAACTATTAGTAGATAACAGTAAAGATTTTTTTTTCCTTTAATTTATTCTCAGAAAGTCGCAACCAAGAAAGATCACTTTAAAAGAGATCGATCAAAAAATACTTCTACATATAACTTGATGGAACAAATTTAAATAGCTTTTCTACAACCCAAGTAGCAGTGAACTAACAAAGTAGTAATTACAGTTTACAACAAATAGGAACAAGATAGAGTAGACCCAGATAGGATAAAACCAAAACCTGTTGATGGGAGCAGAAATAATCATATCTTCCTCCATATTTCCAGCTTGAAATTAAGAAGACGAGGACGAGACGACAAGTAAAAGGAATTTAGATGTACGGAGTGACCATTGTGAAGTTCTGAAGGAGAAATGGGGAAGTAAATGGGGGTGAGGGTGACACTACCGACGACTATAATTATGACATACCAATATAATTGCATACATGCACCGAATTAGTAAATGGATGATATTGAGTAACTTTTTTTATAAGCAATTTATTTTTTAAATACAGGTAATTTATTAGTATATAATTTCACATTGATTTATTATTACTCCCTTGGCTGCGATAGAATGGGAGCCTTGCGACTCTAAAGTTATACATTTAATCTATAAATAACGGGTTCGAATATTAAAAATAATTATTTTTTATCTCCTTGATCGCAGAGTTATATTTTAGTGTTAAAAAAATTCAAAATATAATATACTTCCCCCGTTTCAATTTATGTGAATCTATTTTATTTTTGATTCGTACCAAAAGAATAACCTCTTTCCTTATTTGGAAATAATTTACCTTTATGCAATAATTTATAGCCACACAAAATATTTGTGCCTTATTTTATACCACAAGTTCAAAAGTCTTTTCCTTTTTCTTAAACACCATACTCAGTCAAATAAGTTCACATAAATTGAAGCGAATGGAATATAATTTTATCTTATAGGTATAGAATTTTTTGATGATTCCTCTTATGGGCCTCCAAATCTGTCTCTATCATTAATATCTATATTAGAATATATATATATATATATATATATATATATATATATATATATATATATATATATATATATATATATATATATATATATATATATATATATATATATATATATATATATATATATATATATATATATATATATATATATATATATATATATATATATATAATTATGATACGCGCTTTGCGCGTGTATCTAAATCTGTATAAGAATAATATGCTTTCATTATAAAATTAATTTTTTTGAAAATATAAGTTGCTGAAAATAATAGTTATTGATCATATTTAGCCCGCGCAATAAATGAGAAATATGACTTTGAGTTTTGGTATTTTCGTTAGCTATCCAAGTAATATAATTGCTTTTTTGAACCCTTAATATTTATTTTAATATTTTATTTTACCTTTAAATTTTAAAGTTTTACTATTTTTATGCTAATTATATGGTAGGAGCTCAAATAAATGCCTACATCAAGTGTGCCATAAAGGTTCTTTAATTATGTTTCCATATATTACATAATTTTAGGATTTCCTATATATTTCAAATATGGAAAATTTTGATAATTAAAATTTTAGTTGTTTTTTATTTTAAAAAATCCTAAAGATTAGGAAAAAAATTATTAAATGACTATTATGTCTAGTGTAAACTTTATTTTTAAAGGGTAAAAAAGACGAACGACATTTCACTAAGGGCCTTCGTGCTTTTAATATAGTATAGATAGATATTTCAAATATGGAAAATTTTGATAATTAAAATTTTAGTTGTTTTTTATTTTAAATATCCTTAAGATTAGGAAAAAATTATTAAATGACTATTATGTCTAGTGTAAACTTTATTTTTAAAGGATAAAAAAGACGAACGACATTTCACTAAGGGCTTTCGTGCTTTTAATATATATATATATATATATATATATATATATATATATATATAATATTTTCACTTTATCCATGTGACTATAAATACATCCGTATAGTTTCTTAAATAATATGGTTCTTTTACATTATCCGAATGGCCCGGCAGTACAATAGTTATCTCTCTCGTACCAAATCTATGGAATACCACCACTCGAGTTTGAGGCACGTGCATCTCATCACTACTTTCTAGGTTTTTAATTTATTTCTTCTCACCCTTAAAAGAAATTTTAATGATATTCTATTTGTTTTAATTAGAATATAAATTTTAATTAAACACAAAATTAAAAAAAGAATGAGATTTTCTAATATAAACCATATCATGGAATTTTTATGATTATAAAATTATTCTTACAAATAAAATAAAGGGTTTCAAATAAATTACTTTAAAATATAAGAATATTGTTTAAAATATATTAATAAGAAGATAGTGTTATAAAATGAAACATGATGGATAGTGTATAAATCTTGAAAGAAAACTTATCAGGAAATGTGTTGAACTGATACACACCTCCTCCTCATTCTTCTCTTTTTTTTTTTTTTTTGTTTTGGTAATTTGATACCAAAAAATAAAATTAGTATGAGTCAAAATAAAATTAGAGAAATCCGATATGCAGAGACAATAAGGCCGATGTTGCCAGGTCGGGCAGGCCGAAGTCGGATAGTGATCAATAAGGCCGAGGTCGGACAGTCATCAATAAGGCTGAGATCGGCAGGCCGAGGTCGGACAATCATCAATAACGCCGAGATTAGGCAGGCCGAGGTCGGACAGTCATCAATAAGGCGGAGGTCAGGAAGGTCACAGTCGGACAGTCATCAATAAGGGCGCGGTCGGGCAGTGATGAAATAACTAGTTTGCTTAGGAATCCTCAAAAGGAATATTCTACTAAAAATTTCCTCTAATTGTACCTTTTCTTTTTGGGTTTTCTAGGAATATTCCTTACAAATAGGAAGAGAGGACTTTCAAAAAGAGGCTCTCTCTCTCTCTAGAAAATATGTAAACACACATCTCTAAAGAGATAGGAGGATCAGTGAACCTAGACCTTCATCAGATCTAAAAGAGGGTCTTAAGGTTCTTGTATTTGTCCATCATTCATCTTTATCAAATGAAAGAGGATCCATCTCACTCATGATTGGGTGAATCTTTTCCTTTATTTACATTTTATTGCCAGTTAATGTTATTCAATGCATCTTTCTTTATGCTAATAAATCGTGTCATAATCACTGCCTACATTTATACTCTGCTATATTATTCTATTCGTATTATTCATCTTGTATCTAGAACTAGTTATCCTTAAACTAGAATTTAACCACCATCTACTTATTTAATAAGTTTAAAAAAATGTCACGACCCAATTCCCAATACCCGATCGTGATGGCGCCTCTCGCTAAGACAAGGCCAGCCAACAAACATCAATATTCTCTTTAAAACCTACTTAGCATCAATAAGTCTAAAACATTAATAAAATTATCATATGTGCGAAAGAAAAATAATAACACGGAGAACCATCCCGATACAACCCGACCGGAGTGTCACAAGTCACGAGCATCTAAATACGATAGCAAATCCTCGACCAGCTCAAACCTGCTATCAGGTAAACCAATGCCTGCATATGCACGCGAGGTGCAGGGAGTAAAGTGAGTACTCCAACTTAGTAAGTAATAAAGGTAAATAATACTTGAGCAGCAAGAAACCACGTAAAGCAAGCCATCATGCTATATAGAACAGAGTAACCCTTTGAGAAAACAGTAAAACCATGAAATCTTTAGAAATATCTGGAATCAGTTTAAAACCACTTTCAAAAATATCTTTTTCCAACAGTTAAGCAAATGAATGCGAAACAGATAGTGCAAGTCAGCACATAAGTCAGCCCCTCGGGCACAACACTCTATTAGCAAATAATACCAGGGTAGCAGGTAAACAGTGCAAGAAGTAGCATGGATGCCAATGAAATGCGAGTGCTGGAATGTTATGACAGATCATACAAATAAGAACAAATGCATGAGTGTAATGCAATGCATATGACGGTATACTTTGGTACCCACTGCGGCGTGTAGCCCGAGCCACCATATATTTAACATCGACGACGCTCACTAGGGGTGTGTACACACTCCAGAGGGGCTCCTACAACCCAAGCGCAAATAATCAAGCCATCTCGTGGCACCAACCAGGCCCTCGGCCTCAATATCAATACATTACCGTTGCGGCACGCAGCCCGAGCCATCCATATATCCAGAAATCAATATAACACTGATGCAACACGCAACCCGATCCATGCTTAGTCCATAAATGCACATAAGCCACTTGGGCAATATTAAAATAATAGTTCTCAGCTCAAAATGTCAATAAACTATCGTTTCAATTTTTAAATTTTAGAAAAGCGGCTGAGTTTGCAAAACAGTATTAAAACCTTGGAACAAGATCAAATAATATGCAAAGTAATGTGAAAACAGTGATATCAATCCTTGAAGGATTCACATAGTTGGCACAAAGCCCAAACATAGCTATCAGCCCAAATTATGATGATAACAAGTAGTTTCAGTCAAATACGTAGTAATTTTATAAATCGGGACGGACCAAGTCACAATCCCCAACGGTACTCTACTCCACGCTCGCTATCCGGCGTGCAAGTCACCTCAATACAGTACTATGGTGTGCAAATCTGGGATTTCAAACCATGAGGATATCATTTACAATCATTACTCACCTCGAACTAGTGAAATCTCTAGCTCACGACGCCTTTTCCCTTCAAATCAGCCTTCACGTGCGTCGATTCTAACCAAAATCAGAGCGGATACATCACAATATGCTAAGGGAACAATACCCAATCGACAACAATCGAAAAATAGCAGAAAATCTCGAAACTAGCAAAACCTGAGCTCTGGCTCACTTCTCGAAAAATTATAAAATTCACATAAATGGATTCCTCATCTCCCCACGAGTTCATGCATACCAACAAATCCCAAATTCGACCTCAAATGACCTTTCAAATTCCAATTTAAAAATCCCAAAACTCAAGCCCTAGTTCTTCCACTTTTGGCTTTATTTCATGAATTTCTAGGTGGATTTCACAATAAAAATGAGTTTTAAGTTCAAAAATCTTATCTCCAATAATTAGCAGTCGAAACCCTCTTCGATTCCCGTCCAAAAGCTCTCAAAGATGCCCAACACCGGTGAAAATTAACTTGGACTTGCGGAGAAAATGTTTATAAACTCACTGCCCAACTCCTGCAATTCCTTTTAGGTGATAGCAACCTAGGTCCCGCGATCGCGTAACACAAAAACCCGACCTCTCAAAGTAACTCCAAGCGAATGCGATTAGAGCCTTGCGAACGCGATACACCACCAACTAATACTCCGCGATCGCGAACATTCAAACGCGAACGCAGAGAATATAATTCCTGCTTCCCAAAGAGCTTCTATGTGATTGCGACACCACACCCGCGATCGCGAAGCACAAACACTCTGCAACATTAAGACAGCAGAATCTGCAACTCAAAATGCCAAGATTGGTACGATCGACTATCCGAAAGTCACTCGAGGACCCGGGAACTCAACCAAAAACACCAACACATCCTAAAACCTTATTCAAACTTGTTCCAACCATCAAAACACATCAAACAACGCTAAAACCATCAATTATCATCGGATTCAAGCCTAAGTTCTTTAAAAACTTCTGAAACACGCATTCGATCAAAAACACAACCAAACGGCGTCCAAATGACCTGAAATTTTGCACACACATCAAAAATCACATAACGAAGCTACAAAAACTCTTAAAATTTTATTCTGACCCTCGGATCAAAATCTCACCTATCAACCAGAATCCGCCAACATACTAACTTTGCCAATTCAAGCCTAATTTTACATCGGACCTCCAAAATCAATTTCGATCGCACTTCTAAGTCACAAATCATCTCCCGAAGCTAACTGAATCACTAAAAATCATATACGAGCCTTATAACTCGCAAGTCAACATCTGATTGACTTTTTCCAACTTAAGCCTTCCTTAAAGACGAAGTATCTCATTTCTACCAAAACCAATCTGAATCAACTATAATACACCAAATACTGATAATGAAATATGGAGAAGCATAAAATGGGGAAACGGAGCGGTAACTCATGAGAAGATGGGTCGGGTCATCATACAAAAAAGATCTCATACTTTATTTGGTCAAATAATTTGGCGCCGTCTGTGGGAATTTTCTAGTTAAACTTTTAGTTTCCTCTAAATCTAGAATTCAATTCTAGTTTCACGTTCTGTTCATAAGTATGATTTACCTGTTAGGGATATAATAGATATGCCCTAGATCCAATATCATATTTGATGATTTGAACATATTTTTGCGTACGTTATTTGATATAAAATTTATATGGCATTTGATATTATTTTATCATTGTTATTAATTGCTTGATTAATTTGATAAGGTCCTTGATTAAACTTTGAGATTTGTCATCGTGATAGAGATCATGATAATGAGAGCAAAGTCTCTTACAATTTAATCTAAATTTGTTCTTGATCGTAGGATTATTAATTTGGACATTACTAATCCGGTTAGATCAATATTTATGTGATCGTATTTATGGGATAAAGATTAGTTAATCTCATTAACTAAATCACATAAGTAGATGATGCATATAGAGATATGATCATTGAACCGACTCATTGGATAATTCCTAATGGTTAGAATTACCATAAACTGTCAATAGGATATTCTCTTGAAGAATATGATGTAACAGTTTCCTTTGACCAGAGATCGTCATAGTAATTGACAAGTTATTTATTGTGCTTTGATACCATACACCTATGGCCTTAGGGCGATAGTTGAAAGGATATTGGGTACGATTAAATACTTGTAGAATTAGTGATTGATCAAGATGGAATCTGTCAACTCTTGTAATGAGTTTAAGCTCCATGTTGCCATGAATTATAAACGACCAAACTAAGACCTTGGCCAGGGCAATTAAATGAAAGAAGAAAAGGGTTTCTTAGGCCATTCAATGGTCGATTATATTTCACATGAATACATAGTTGGTCGCCTATTAGGATTTGACAGTTGAACCATATCCTAGGGTGATCCAGAGCTATAAGGACGGAAGGAATTGCAACATTATTCTTCTACTGGTTCTTGAGAGTAAATTGTATACTTCGTGCTATTCGGTCGTTAAGGAGTGTTGCTAGACGCCACCCTTGATTAGTATATTAATGTGATTAACTTACTACCGGCTTAGTATTGAACCTATGGGGTCGCACACTAACGAGTGTTCTGATCTTTGCTAAAGGATTAATTACTTTATCATTTGATAATTAAATTAAAGAGTTTAATTAGTCAAATAAATTTAGTTATTAGTCCAAATGAAATATTATTATATTCTTTGCTAGCACAGAGAATATAATTAATATTGTGAACAAATTAAAGTTTTCTATTTGGAATAGAAAATTAAATTATCTCTTGGCTAAAATATATATGTGATACACATATAATTAATATTTATTTATATAAAGTATATATATAAAAATATTAATGAAGACTTATAAACCAAATCCAATTTAGAATTGGATTTGCTGCCAACTGCTAACGTGCAGTTTATCCCATTTGGAATGGGATTAGTTTCTTCAATATGAATATATTAGTATTCTAATATAACTTAACTAGAGAATCCAATTTGGAGATGGAGAATCATGCAAAAGGCTCGGCAGTCACGTCTCAATAGAGACGTGATTTTCCTGTTTTCCGTCAAAAATTTTCCATAAAAGTTTAATTTTGGAATTAGACTTTTACCCTAAGTAAATCATTACCTCAACCAAATAGGAATAGGGTTTATAGGTGATGCTATATAAAGGGTGATGGAGAAAATTTGAGATCATTAATTCTTGAGAAGAAAAATCACTTTGTGAAAGTGAGATACAATACAAAGCCAAGAGAGAAAATACAATTGCAAGAAAAGTATTTCTTGTTCTTCTACTTTTGAGTTGAGATTTTTGAGAAAAATTTCAACACAATATTTCATCCAATTTGTTCGCGAGTTTCATTGATCAAAGAGTTGATAGCAAGGATCGGTCTCGGTGTGGATACGCATAGAGTCTTCGCACTATCGAAGAAATTTTGAAACGAGACTCTCTCCACCAGGTACGTCTTAGATCCGATCTTTGACATGTAAATAAATTTTAAACACGAAAAAATCTGCCTAGGATTGTTATTGTCTTCCGCTGCGTGTTACGAACACCTATATGCAATCCATTAGTGGTATCAGAGCCGTGGTTTATTGTGTCTAAAATTTATTTACGATAATATTTTAATATCATATTTGAAGAGTTCAAACCATAATACGTCTTGTGGAATAGTCAAATCGTTTGAATATTGATGTTATTTTATTATGGTTAAAATATGCATTCATATAACTATTGAGATAGTTCATAACCTGAATTTAAAAGTTTGTATTAGATACAATGGGAATCTATAATATGTTACATGATTCTATTATTATTTTTAATTGTTATTAGTTCATGAGATGTTAATTAATAATAATATTCTAGTATGAATTCTTTTTATGTGATATATAAGATAAACATGTTAGAGGATATTGAATTTCGTTTCTATGTCATGTGCTTGTTCGTCACATAATTTTGAATTATTTATTACATGTGATGTAAATTAATTTAGGACTAAGCATGTAGACAATTTGAACTAAATTCACATGCTAGAAAAAGATTTGATCTTTATGTTATTAAAAATTGTTTTAGTAACAATTCCCTCTTACTAAATTTTGAGTTCTGAAATCATAAAATATAAGATATTTTATTATAGAGCTATCCATCAAGGTAAACAATTTTACTTATTTCTCGTTTATAAGGAGCGGCCTGACTACCAGGAGACTTGTAGTTCGAGAATATGTTAAAATTATTTATTGCATTAGATGCATGGATTAAAAAAAAAATTATTCAATTTTACACTAGACGGCTGGACTACCCGGGGAGTATAAAATTTAATAAGTTCTTTGCTATCATGATGGTTGAACTCAACTATGCCAATAGGATCGACTTGACTACCAGGGGACTATTTGACATAGAGCTATTTAAGGAAATTGTATGGGGATACAATTGGTAAGAGTACCTACCTTTAAAATATATGTGAGAAACGACTTGACTTCCAAGGGGCTCATACATATTGTTAAAGGATTCCTTTACTCCACTAAAAGAAATAAAGATTTCGTAAACTATAATGAGGGTAAATAGTTTAAAATAATTAGTGAAAATATCATTTAGATAAAAGTCCATGTCTTTATGATATATGCAAATATGTTCTTATATTATTGCCTTTTCTTTTCTATGTTTTAGATTCTCAATATGTCTGTTATATCACTACGTGGAATACTTGAGACCAACAAGTTGGTAGGACCAAACTTTGATGATTGGTACAGAAATTTGAGAATTGTTCTCATGCATGAAAAGCTTATTGATGTGATCGATAAGCCTGCCAAGGAAGTCCCAGATGAGAATGATGAGGATGCTACCAAGATTTATCAGAAATACTTGGAAGAATGGCTTACTACCAAATGCATCATTCTCGCTTCTATGAATTCTGAACTACAGAGGAAACATCAGGATATGGATCCAACTGCAATCATTGAACATCTTAAGAAGATGTTTGGTACACAAAGCAGGACAACTAGATACCAGCTATCTAAGGCTTTATTTGGATCCAAATTGACCGGAAACTCTCCAGTTGGACCCTATGTCAATCATATGATTGATCTTATTGAAGAACTTGAGAAGTTGGGGTGCAAACTGGGTAAAGAGCTTTCTCAAGATTTGATCTTGCAGTCACTATCAGAATCCTTTTCACAATTTGTTATTAATTTTAATATGAATAAAATGGATTGTGATCTTCATGAGATGCTTAACATGCTAATTGATTATGAGAATCAGCTTGCATCCGAGAAGAAGAAAGGAACTATCATGTTGGTTGGAAACTCTTCTAAGAAGAAGGGTAAGGGTAAAAGTAAACCCAAGAAAAAGCCTATTGCGCCCAAGGGTGGTGTGACCAAACCCAAAGGCAAAGAAGGCAAAGCTGACCAATCTGATGCTGCATGTTTCCATTGTAAGAAAATAGGACATTGGAAGAGAAATTGCCCGGAGTATCTTGCAACCTTAAAGGACAAGAAACAAGGTAAGACTTTAATGAAAAATGTTTTCAAGGTTTCTTTAACTACTACTAATTCTTCATTGTGGGTATTAGATACTGGCAGTGGTTATAACATCTGCAATATGTTGCAGGGGTTTCAGATAAGTAGAAGGTTGAAGAAAGGAGAAGTTAATCTACAAGTAGGAAATGGTGCAAAAGTTGCAGCCGTAGCTGGATCAATTTCTTTAATAATGCCTACGGGCAAAGTACTTATGTTGGATGATTGTTATTACGTTCCTAAATTTGGTTCGAACATAATTTCAGCTTCTATGTTAGACAAACGTGGTTTTCGCATTAATATAGGCAATGGTATTTGCTCTATTTATTATAGTGATAATTTATATGTGAATGGCTATCTCCAACATGATGTTTACGTCTTACCTAATGTGAATGCTAATTCGATTATGCATGTTTCAAGTCTTAAGAGGAAAAGAGATGATCATGTAAATCAAACATACCTTTGGCATTGTAGGCTTGGTCATATTGGAGAGAAAAGAATTAACAAGTTGTACAAGGAAGGGTACCTGTCACGACCCCAAATCCGGTCGTGATGGCGCCCAGCACATTGCTAAGCCAGCCTGACCAATTAATAACAATAACGGAGCTAGAAGCTCTCCTTAACCCATTTAAGCAAATTAAATCACGAAGTAATAACGATGCAAATAACGAAAACAGGGAACCAAGTCCCATAATACATCAACTCCCATAGACCAAGGGTCAAGAGTCATGAGCCTCTACTGAACATGAGTATAAAAGGTTTACAAGAATACCAAGTGCGGAAAGAAATGTCAATACAAAATCAAAGATAGTAGGAAGGAATATCGGGTCCTGCGGACTCTGCAGCTACCTCGAATATCCACAAACGTGGCCTCGCACAGCTACTGGATCACTGCTGAGAGGTACCTGGATCTGCACACAAGGTGCAGGGAGTAAAATGAGTACTGCCAGACTCAGTGGTAATAAACAAGGGTAAGACAGCGCAGATAAGAAATCCGCAATAAAGCACTATGTAAAGCTATAATCGAATACCCTGTCACAGAATCAATATCAACTGTACCTGTACCAATAAGTACCAGCAAAATAGTATAACAGCTAGCAAATGTAGCTAAATGCAATGCAATGCATGATATGACCGCTACGGCGCGTAGCCCGACTCCAATTTTGGGTACCCGTGCTCACTGTGGGGGTTCAGACTCCGGAGGGGCTCCTACAGCCCAAGCACATCTCATAGAGATATTCCTGCAGCGTGCATTCCGATCCAACATATATCTCGCTGCGGCGCGCAACCCGATCCACTACTAGTCGACTAATATGCAGATACAGCCTCGCAGGCTCAAAAGTAGTTTTTGAAAACTCTTTCTTTCATTTTTCAGTTGGAAAACAGTAATATCAAGTTCCAGAGATTGGAATTAGCATAATAACAAAAATAGCTGCGGACTAGTAGTAAACTAGCATGTCTATATGATAAGACAATGATAACGATCCTCGCGGGATCCAATAACCGGCTCACGGCCCACATGTATAATCAACCGCCCAAGAAGGGGGTTCCTCGGCTCAAGAGTAGCCATTATCACAATATATATATGCAACCCTCCGAGAAGGAGGTTCGACGGCTCTAAAATAACCAATAATACAGTATCAACAGGTTGGACTAATATATAGTCTCCAATTCACGATCGACCCCGCACTCTCAAGAGGGTGCGTGTCTCGCCGCTATACAGCGTCACAAAGTGGTATACCGGGGCTTCGAACCCGCTGGTCATCACCCACATCTATTACTCACCTCAATACGGCGCGACGACTACTCCGCAATGCCCTTGCCACGAGAATCAAGCTCCGCACGCGTAGAATCCGATCAAATACAGTAGAAATACAACAAATTAGGCCAATGGGACGACACCCAATCAATACAACTCAATTTACATCAAAATTCCCAAAGTTGACAAAACCCGAGCCCCGGGCTCACATTCCGAAAATTTACGAAATTCACATTTCTGGAACCCTCGTCTCGCCACGAGTCCATACATATAAAATTTATCGAAATCGGAGTTCAAATGACCCTCCAAATCCAAAAATCCCGTTTTCAATACTTAAGCCACATTTCTTCAAGATTTCAACCCAATTTCATGAAGATTGCTGCTAATACTACCATAAATTGATGTTTTTGAGTCAAGAATCTTACCTCCAACGATACCCGATGACTTCTCAGTGATTTTCTCGAGTTTTCTTCTCTCTAGGGCTTGAAATTGAGTTTTGGGGGTGTAAACCCGTAACTCTCTGTTTCTGGACTTAAGTTCACTGCCAGAACAGGTTCTTCTACGCGATCGCGATCTTCCTCACGCGATCGCGATGCTCAAATTCTCGGCCTCACGCGATCGCGACTTCCTTCACGCGATCGCGAAGCACAGTTTTCTCCTGGACCCATTTCTTCTTCTACGCGATCGCGTATATTGGCCCGCGATCGCGATCAACACCCGATCAATTCTACGCGATCGCGACTCTTACCCTGCGATCGCGATGCCTTATCTCCCCGCTCTACGCGATCGCATCCCCATCCCCGCGATCGCGGAGAGCAATTGTCTGCTGAGGTTATGACAGCAACCAGATTTTTCTCTTTTCTTTCAACAATGGTCCGTTTGGACCCCCGAATTCATCCCGAGGCTCCCGGGACCCCAACGAAAACCACCAACATACTCCAAAACATGATACGAACTTATTCCAACCATAAAAACACCATACTAAACATCAAAATCACCAATTACACACGGATTCAAGCCTAAATTTCTTAAAACTTTCCGAATTACACATTCGATCAAAAACCCGACCAAACGATGTCCGAATGACCTGAAATTTTGCAGGCACATCCAAAATCACCTAACGGAGCTACAGAAATTGTCGGAATTCCATTCCGACCCCCGGATCAAAATATCACCTACCATCCGGTTATCGCCAAAATTCAACATTCGCCAATTCAAGCTTAAAGCTACACCGGACCTCCGAATTCAATTCCGATTGTTCTCCTAAGTCATAAATGATCCCCCGGAACTAGTCGAATCATCGAATCCGGTTCCGAGCACTCTAACTCAATAGTCAACTCTTGGTTGACTTTTCATATTCAAGTTTTCTTCAAACATGTTATTTGTTTCATTTTCAACCCAAATCACTCCTAACTCACCCGATATACTCTAATACTGATTTTAAAAGCATAATATATGTAAATGCAAGGTAACGGGGTGGTAATTCCCGTAACGACGGGCCGGGTCGTTACATTCTCCCCAACTTAAACAAACGCTCGTCCGCGAGCGGGTTAAGAAACATACCCGGAGCATCAAACAAGTGTGGATATCTGCTCTGCATTTCCTGCTCGGTCTCCCAAGTTGCTTCCTCCACGGGACGACCTCTCCACTGCACTTTCACTGAAGCTATATCCTTAGATCTCAGCTTACGAACCTGTCGACCCAAAATGGCTACTGGTTCCACATCATAAGTCAAATCCTCATCTAGCTGTATCGTGCCGAAGTCCAACACATGAGACGGGTCTCCGACATACTTCCGGAGCATAGATACATGGAACACCGGGTGAACTCCCGACAAACCGGGTGGCAAAGCAAGCATATAAGCCACCTCCCCAACTTTCCTAAGCACCTCAAAAGGTCCAATAAACCTTGGGCTCAACTTCCCTTTCTTTCCAAACCTCATAACACCCTTCATAGGCGAAACTTTCAACAACACCTTCTCACCTACTGAATAAGACACATCTCGGACCTTCCGGTCTGCATAACTCTTCTGACGCGACTGAGCTGTGCGAAGTCTCTCCCGAATCACCTTCACCTTATCTAAGGCATCTTGGACTAACTCTGTCCCTAACAACCTAGCCTCGCCGGGCTCGAACCAACCAACTGGAGACCTACACCGCCTCCCATATAAAGCTTCATACGGCGCCATCTGAATGCTGGACTGATAGCTATTATTGTAAGCAAACTCCGCCAAAGGCAAATAATCAGCCCATGAACCACCAAAATCAATGACACAAGCACGCAACATGTCCTCCAATATCCGAATAGTACGCTCAGACTGCCCATCCGTCTGTGGATGAAATGCTGTGCTCAACTCTACCTGTGACCCCAACTCTCGCTGAAATGTCCTCCAGAACTGAGATGTGAACTGGGTACCTCTGTCCGATATAATGGAAATAGGAACTCCATGCAATCTCACTATCTCACGGATGAATATCTCTGCCAACCGCTCTGAGGTATAGGTAGTACACACTGGGATGAAATGAGCTGACTTAGTCAGTCTATCCACAATCACCCAAACTGAATCAAACTTCCTCGCCGTCCGAGGGAGTCCACTAACAAAGTCCATAGTTATTCTTTCCCACTTCCACTCCGGAATATCAATACGCTGGAATACACCACCAGGTCTCTGATACCAACTTGTCACGACCCCAAATCCGGTCGTGATGGCGCCCAGCACATTGCTAAGCCAGCCTGACCAATTAATAACAATAACGGAGCTAGAAGCTCTCCTTAACCCATTTAAGCAAATTAAATCACGAAGTAATAACGATGCAAATAACGAAAACAGGGAACCAAGTCCCATAATACATCAACTCCCATAGACCAAGGGTCAAGAGTCATGAGCCTCTACTAGACTGAGATGGTGCTGAAGAGGAGGGCTGATCCCTCTGCTGAGTCCTGCCCCTACGTAGACGAGGGCAATGTCTCCTCATGTGGCCAAACTCACCACACTCATAACATGCACCTGGTGCTGGAGAAGTAGGTGCTGCACTCTGGGCTGGGAGGGCACCAAGCGATGACTGACCCTGCTGAAACCCCTGTCGACCACGACCATAAGAACCTCCGCTCTGCTCTGGGCGGCCTGAATGAGAAGGTCTAGATGAGCGACCTCTGCTCTGCTGGGAATGCCCTCTAGATGGAGCACCACCGAAACTCCCGGAACCACGAGGCCTCTCGGCCTCCCGCTCTCTCTCTCTCGGCGACGATCCGCCTCAATGGAGCGTGCCATATCGGCTACCTGCTCAAATGATGATGATAGAACTCGCTCGCCGGTCATAAGAATACGGATAGAGTAGTTGAGGCCATCAATGAACCTCCTAATCCTCTCCCTCTCAGTGGGGATCATCCATGTGGCATGCCTAGCCAACTGAGTGAATCTAAGCTCATACTGGGTCACAGACATGTCGCCCTGAATCAACCACTCGAACCGGCGACGTAGCTCCTCGCGACGAGACCGAGGTACATATTTCTCTAGAAAGAGAGTAGAGAACTGCTGCCATGTGAGAGGTGCTGCTCTTGCAGGCCTACGCCTCTCAAACTCCTCCCACCAATCAAATGCGGGACCGGTGAACTGAAATGTAGTAAATGAAACTCCGCTGGACTCAAGAATACCAGCCGTACGCAGCATCCTCTGACACTTATCCAAGAAACCCCGGGCATCCTCGCCCTCAACGCCACTAAAATGGGGTGACTGAAGTCTACCAAACCTCTCAAGATGACGCTGCTCGTCGTCGGGCATAACCTGAACCATATGCTCTGGAGCTGGAGTTGGTGCAGCTGGAGGAATAACCGGTGCAACCACCTGAGTGGGGACCGCCTCTGGCGTCTGAAGTCCCTGAACAACCTACTCAGGTGTGCGAGCTGCAGGGGTCTGCTGACCACCCCCTGTCTGAGATGTCGCTGCAGTGGCGATAGCTGAAACTACTTGAGCCAAACCGGAACACACCGATAATATCTGAGCAAGAGTCTCCTGAAGACCAGGAATAGCAATAGATACAGTCTGGCCCTGAACTGGGGCTCCTGGAGCATCAACCACTGGGGGCTGCTCCTGAACTGGTACAACGGGCGGGTCGACCGGCACCGCTCGACCGCCTCTACCTCTAACTCTAGCACGACCGCGCCCACGGCCTCTAACGGGTGGCAATGGAGGTCATCCACCTCGTCCTGCTCGATGCGTACACAGACGTGTGGAAGGAATTAAAAAAATTATATCTCAAGCTGAATCAAGTACGCACGATAAGAATTCCAAGAAGTGTGAAGTGTTTCCTAAAGGTTCGCAGCCTCCCGAGGATAAGTACAGGCGTCCCCGTACCGATCCACAAGACTCTACTAACCGGCTCAAGACTCGCGAGACCTGTTAACCTAGGCTCTGATACCAACTTGTCACGACCCAACTCCGGTCGTGATGGCGCCCAGCACATTGCTAAGCCAGCCTGACCAATTAATAACAATAACGGAGCTAGAAGCTCTCCTTAACCCATTTAAGCAAATTAAATCACGAAGTAAT
Organism: Nicotiana noctiflora; assembly: GCA_032618575.1. Taxonomy (NCBI): domain Eukaryota; kingdom Viridiplantae; phylum Streptophyta; class Magnoliopsida; order Solanales; family Solanaceae; genus Nicotiana; species Nicotiana noctiflora. The sequence goes on from JASVEL010005874.1 coordinate 56,952, forward strand.
AACGATGCAAATAACGAAAACAGGGAACCAAGTCCCATAATACATCAACTCCCATAGACCAAGGGTCAAGAGTCATGAGCCTCTACTGAACATGAGTATAAAAGGTTTACAAGAATACCAAGTGCGGAAAGAAATGTCAATACAAAATCAAAGACAGTAGGAAGGAATATCGGGTCCTGCGGACTCTGCAGCTACCTCGAATATCCACAAACGTGGCCTCGCACAGCTACTGGATCACTGCTGAGAGGTACCTGGATCTGCACACAAGGTGCAGGGAGTAAAATGAGTACTGCCGGACTCAGTGGTAATAAACAAGGGTAAGACAGCGCAGATAAGAAATCCGCAATAAAGCACTATGTAAAGCTATAATCAGCTACCCCGTCATAGAATCAATCTTCACTGTACCTGTTCCAACAAATACCAACAAATAGCATAACAGCTAGTAGATGTAGCTAAATGCAATGCAATGCATGATATGACCGCTACGGCGTGTAGCCCGACTCCAATTTTGGGTACCCGTGCTCACCGTGGGGGTTCAGACTCCGGAGGGGCTCCTACAGCCCAAGCACATCTCATAGAGATATTCTTGCGGCGCGCAGTCCGATCCAACATATATCCTGCTGCGGCGCGCAGCCCGATCCACTACTAGTCAGCTAATATGCAAATACAGCCTCGCAGGCTCAAAAGTAGTTTTTGAAAACTCTTTTATCATTTTTCGGTTGGAAAACAGTAATACCAAGTTCCAGAGATTGGAATTAGCATAATAACAAAAATAGCTGCGGACTAGTAGTAAACTAGCATGTCTATGTGATAAGACAATGATAACGATCCTCGCGGGATCCAATAACCGGCTCACGGCCCACATGTATAATCAACCGCCCAAGAAGGGGGTTCCTCGGCTCAAGAGTAGCCATTATCACAATATATATATGCAACCCTCCGAGAAGGAGGTTCGACGGCTCTAGAATAGCCAATAATACAGTATCAACAGGTTGGACTAATATATAGTCTCCAATTCATGATCGACCCCGCACTCTCGAGAGTGTGCGTGTCTCGCCGCTATACAGCGTCACAAAGTGGTATACCGGGGTTTCGAACCCGCCGGTCATCACCCACATCTATTACTCACCTCAATACAGCGCGACGACTATTCCGCAATGCCCTTGCCACGAGAATCAAGCTCCGCACGCGTAGAATCTGATCAAATACAGTAGAAATACAACAAATTAGGCCAATGGGACGACACCCAATCAATACAACTCAATTTACATCAAAATTCCCAAAGTTGACAAAACCCGAGCCCCGGGCTCACATTCCGAAAATTTACGAAATTCACATTTCTGGAACCCTCGTCTCGCCACGAGTCCATACATATAAAATTTATCGAAATCGGAGTTCAAATGACCCTCCAAATCCAAAAATCCCGTTTTCAATACTTAAGCCACATTTCTTCAAGATTTCAACCCAATTTCATGAAGATTGATGCTAATACTACCATAAATTGATGTTTTTGAGTCAAGAATCTTACCTCCAACGATACCCGATGACTTCTCAGTGATTTCCTCGAGTTTTCTTCTCTCTAGGGCTTGAAATTGAGTTTTGGGGGTGTAAACCCGTAACTCTCTGTTTCTGGACTTAAGTTCACTGCCAGAACAGGTTCTTCTACGCGATCGCGATCTTCCTCACGCGATCGCGATGCTCAAATTCTCGGCCTCACGCGATCGCGACTTCCTTCACGCGATCGCGAAGCACAGTCACCCTGCCTCACGCGATCGCGTCCTTAACTCCTGCGATCGCGTAGCATATTTCTCCTGGACCCACTTCTTCTTCTACGCGATCGCGTATATCGGCCTGCGATCGCGATTAACACCCGATCAATTCTACGCGATCGCGACTCTTACCCTGCGATCGCGATGCCTTATCTCCCCGCTCTACGCGATCGCATCCCCATCCCCGCGATCGCGGAGAGCAATTGTCTGCTGAGGTTATGACAGCAACCAGATTTTTCTCTTTTCTTTCAACAATGGTCCGTTTGGACCCCCGTATTCATCCCGAGACTCCCGGGACCCCAACGAAAACCACCAACATACTCCAAAACATGATACGAACTTATTCCAACCATAAAAACACCATACTAAACATCAAAATCACCAATTACACACGGATTCAAGCCTAAATTTCTTAAAACTTTCCGAATTACACATTCGATCAAAAACCCGACCAAACGATGTCCGAATGACCTGAAATTTTGCAGGCACATCCAAAATCACCTAACGGAGCTACAGAAATTGTCGAAATTCCATTCCGACCCCCGGATCAAAATATCACCTACCATCCGGTTATCGCCAAAATTCAACATTCGCCAATTCAAGCTTAAAGCTACACCGGACCTCCGAATTCAATTCCGATTGTTCTCCTAAGTCATAAATGATCCCCCGGAACTAGTCGAATCATCGAATCCGGTTCCGAGCACTCTAACTCAATAGTCAACTCTTGGTTGACTTTTCATATTCAAGTTTTCTTCAAACATGTTATTTGTTTCATTTTCAACCCAAATCACTCCTAACTCACCCGATATACTCTAATACTGTTTTAAAAGCATAATATATGTAAATGCAAGGTAACGGGGTGGTAATTCCCGTAACGACGGGCCGGGTCGGAAGGGTACCTTGACAAGTATGATTTTGAATCATATCCAACTTGTGAATCCTGTCTCAAAGGAAAAATGACCAAATCTCCATTTACTGGAAGTGGAGAAAGAGCTTCTGAATTATTGGGACTAATTCATACAGATGTTTGTGGGCCCATGAAAATTCAAGCTAGAGGTAGATATTCTTACTTCATCACCTTCACTGATGATATGTCAAGATATGGATTTGTGTATCTTATGAAACATAAGTCTGAATCTTTTGAAATGTTCAAAAGGTTCCGTAGTGAAGTTGAGAAGCAGATTGGTAAAAGTATCAAAATACTAAGGTCTGATAGAGGTGGAGAATATCTTAGTGAAGATTTTACTAGATATCTAAAAGAGAATGGAATTCTCTCACAGTGGACACCTCCAGGAACACCACAACACAATGGTGTGTCTGAAAGGAGAAATCGAACCTTATTAGATATGGTGAGATCTATGATGGGGTTCACTAATCTTCCAATAAATTTATGGGGATATGCTTTAGAAGCAGCAACATACTTACTTAATAAAGTTCCCACTAAGTCAATCTCTACAACACCATATGAGATATGGAAAGGATGTAAGCCTAACCTTAAACATATTAAAGTTTGGGGTTGTCCAACTTATGTTAAGAGACTACAGTCCAATAAACTTGACTCAAAATCTGATAAGTGTAGGTTCATTGGGTATCCCAAGGAAACAATGGGATATTATTTCTATCACCCTTCTGACCATAAAGTGTTTGTGGCCAGAGGAGCAACCTTTTTGGAAAGGGAATTTCTTTTAGAAGGAAATTATGATGGAGAAATAGAACTTGATGAAGTTCAAGAAACTAATGAACCAACACAAAATAATGATCATGAGACCCAAGTTGAAGAACCTTTATTAGATATTTTGAAGTTGCCAAGGAAGTTGCCATCTTCAACGGTTGAAGTTCAAGAACTAAATGAAGTTCAAGAACAGGTTAATGAACCAGTTACAAACCAAATTGAACAACAATCAAATCCAACACAAAGTGAACATGTTGTACAAGTACCTCTTAGAAGGTCTACACGAGAACGTCATGTACCAACTAGATTAAATTTATTGGTACAAGATGATGTATCAAATGAGGTTGATCATAATGATGATGACCCTAAGACCTACGAAGAGGCTATTCAAAGTTCCGATTATGAGAAGTGGCAAAAGGCCATGGAATCCGAAATGGAATCCATGAAGGAAAATAAAGTATGGACTTTAGTTTAACCTTCAAAGGATATAAAACCTATAGGTTGTAAATGGGTTTTTAAGAAAAAGATTGGAGCATACGGAAAGGTGGAGATCTACAAAGCCCGTCTTGTTGCCAAGGGATATCGTCAGAAAGAAAGAGTCGACTATGACGAGACTTTCTCTCCCGTGGCAATGCTCAAATCAATTCGGATTTTGCTTGCTATAGTAGCATACTATGATTATGAAATATGGCAAATGGATGTGAAAACAACTTTCCTAAATGGTGAGCTAGAAGAGGATGTGTACATGACACAACCTGAAGGTTTCACATCTTCGTCTGATCATAATAAAATTTGTAAGCTACAAAGATCCATTTATGGACTGAAGCAAGCTTCTCGAAGTTGGAATATTCGATTTAACAAGACAATTGAAAAGTTCAATTTTGTTAGATGCGAAGAAGAACCTTGTGTATACAAAAAGGTTAGTGGGAGCACAATTATATTCCTAGTATTGTATGTTGATGATATATTACTCATAGGGAATGACATACCGGCATTGCAAAGTACCAAGATTTGGCTATCTGAACAGTTCTCCATGAAAGACTTGGGAGAAGCAGCTTATATATTAGGAATAAAGATCTATAAAGATAGATCTAGGAAGCTGCTTGGACTTTCCCAGTCTTTGTACATTGATACCATCTTAAAGAGGTATAACATGGATAATTCCAAAAGAGGCTATCTACCAATAGGCACTGGAATTACTCTCAGTAGGGAGGATTGTCCTAAAACACCCGAAGAGAGAGTAGGATCCCATACGCTAGTGCAGTGGGAGCTATCATGTATACCATGACATGTACACGTCCTGATGTGGCTTATGCACTTGGAGTGACTAGCCGATATCAGGCAAATCCTGGTGAGGAACATTGGAAGGTGGTGAAGACCATTCTTAAGTACTTAAGAAGGACTAAAGACCAATTCCTCATCTATGGAGATTCTGAGTTGAAACTAGAAGGTTATACTGATGCAAGTTTCTCTTCGGATAGAGATGATAGCAAATCTATTTCTGGTTATGTATTCACTTTAAATGGTGGTGGAGTGAGTTGGAAAAGTTCCAAACAAGCTACGGTAGCTGATTCAGTGACCGAAGCAGAATATATAGCAGCTAGTGAAGCTGCTAAGGAAGCTGTATGGATGAAAAAGTTCTTAACAGAACTTGGTGTGGTTCCTTCAATAGAAGGTGCGGTTTCACTGTTGTGCGACAACACTGGAGCCATTGCTCAAGCAAAAGAACCAAGATCACACCAAAAATCCAAACACGTTCTACGAAGGTATCACTTGATAAGAGAGATCATTGAACGTGGAGACGTCGAGATTCAAAAGGTCGATGGAAAGGAAAATGCTGCGGACCCATTCACTAAAGCTCTTGGCGCAAAGGAGTTTGACAAGCACAAGTGGAAATTGGGAATGAAGTACAAGAGCGATTGGCTCTAGTGCAAGTGGGAGATTGTTAGGGATATAATAGATATTCCCTAGATCCAATATCATATTTGATGATTTGAACATATTTTTGCGTACATTATTTGATATAAAATTTATATGGCATTTGATATTATTTTATCATTGTTATTAATTGCTTGATTAATTTAATAAGGCCCTTGATTAAACTTTGAGATTTGTCATCGTGATAGAGATCATGATAATGAGAGAAAAGTCTCTTACAATTTAATCTAAATTTGTTCTTGATCGTAGGATTATTAATTTGGACATTAGTAATCCAGTTAGATCAATATTTATGTGATCGTATTTATGGGATAAAGATTAGTTGATCTCATTAACTAAATCACATAAGTAGATGATGCATATAGAGATATGATCATTGAACCGACTCATTGGATAATTCCTAATGGTTAGAATTACCATAAACTGTCAATAGGATATTATCTTGGAGAATATGATGTAACAGTTTCCTTTGACCTGAGATCGTCATAGTAATTGACAAGTCATTTATTCTGCTTTGATACCAGACACCTATGGCCTTAGGGCGATAGTTGAAAGGATATTTGGTACGATTAAATACTTGTAGAATTAGTGATTGATCAAGATGGAATCTGTCAACTCTTGGTAATGAGTTTAAGCTCCATGTTGCCATGAATTATAAACGACCAAATTAAGACCTTGGCCATGGCAATTGAATGAAAGAAGAAAAGGGTTTCTTAGGCCATTCAATGGTCGATTATATTTCACATGAATACATAGTTGGTCGCCTATTAGGATTTGACAGTTGAACCATATCCTAGGGTGATCCAGAGCTATAAGGACAGAAGGAATTACAACATTATTCTTCTAATGGTTCTTGAGAGTAAATTGTATACTTCGTGCTATCCGGTCGTTAAGGAGTGTTGCTAGACGCCACCCTTGATTAGTATATTAATGTGATTAACTTACTACCGGCTTAGTATTGAACCTATGGGGTCGCACACTAACGAGTGTTCTGATCTTTGCTAAAGGATTAATTACTTTATCATTTGATAATTAAATTAAAGAGTTTAATTAGTCAAATAAATTTAGTTATTAGTCCAAATGAAATATTATTATATTCTTTGCTAGCACAGAGAATATAATTAATATTGTGAACAAATTAAAGTTTTCTATTTGGAATAGAAAATTAAATTATCTCTTGGCTAAAATATATATGTGATACACATATAATTAATATTTATTTATATAAAGTATATATATAAAAATATTAATGAAGACTTATAAACCAAATCCAATTTAGAATTGGATTTGCTGCCAACTGCTAACGTGCAGTTTATCCCATTTGGAATGGGATTAGTTTCTTCAATATGAATATATTAGTATTCTAATATAACTTAACTAGAGAATCCAATTTGGAGATGGAGAATCATGCAAAAGGCTCGGCAGTCACGTCTCAATAGAGACGTGATTTTCCTGTTTTCCTTCAAAATTTTTCCATAAAAGTTTAATTTTGGAATTAGACTTTTACCCTAAGTAAATCATTACCTCAACCAAACAGGAATAGGGTTTATAGGTGATGCTATATAAAGGGTGATGGAGAAAATTTGAGATCATTAATTCTTGAGAAGAAAAATCACTTTGTGAAAGTGAGATACAATACAAAGCCAAGAGAGAAAATACAATTGCAAGAAAAGTATTTCTTGTTCTTCTACTTTTGAGTTGAGATTTTTGAGAAAAGTTTCAACGCAATATTTCGTCCAATTTGTTCGCGAGTTTCATTGATCAAAGAGTTGATAGCAAGGATCGGTCTCGGTGTGGATACGCATAGAGTCTTCGGACTATCGAAGAAATTTTGAAACGAGACTCTCTCCACCAGGTACGTCTTAGATCCGATCTTTGACATGTAAATAAATTTTAAACACGAAAAAATCTGCCTAGGATTGTTATTGTCTTCCGCTGCGTGTTACGAACACCTATATGCAATCCATTATTACCATGTATCTTGATTCATACTAATTACGTGGTAAATCTTCATTCATGCTAGTTACGTTCTGTTCACAATAAATTAAGGCAAGTAAAAATAAAATTGGAGTAACAGAACAACAAATGCCCCTTTCTCTTTCCCTTGTTTCTACCCAAACAACTTCAATTATATTATATGAAAACTCCAACTCCTTATTCATTATTAGACAAAGAATCACCAATGTAATTAAGTTCTTATTGACATATATTGTTGTAACAAAAGCATGAAAGAAGAGTTTCTTTTTGGCTGTTTGAGTAACAAGCACCGGAAATGAGACTAGAGGAATTTAATAAAAATCTAACCTCATACTTAAATGAATAGAAGATTCTAGTAATAAAGGGCAAAAAAGCAAGCACCGTCGAGGACAGACATGAGGACATGGGACGAAGGTAAAGTCATGAGAACAAGGAGAAGGATCTGTTCGAAGGATTGCATATAGGTGTTCGTAACATGTGACAATCCGGCCCGTCGTCACGAGAGATACCGCCCAATTTTCCCCTTATTGTGTTGTTTCATATTCTATATCAGTATTAGAGCATATCAGGAGAATTTGGATTGATTCTGGTTGATAATAAAGCATATAGCCTCTTAGAATGAAGTTTGTTTAAGAAAAAGCCAACCTGAAGTTGACTATGTGGTTAGAGAGCTCGGATGTGAATTATGGTGGTTCGGTTAGCTTCGGGAGGTGATTTGTAACTTAGGGGAGCAATCGGAATTGGATTTGGAGGTCCGGTGTAGAAATAGGCTTGAACTGGCGAAGTTAGAATTTTGGTGGAATCCGGTTGATAGGGGAGATTTTGATCCAGGAGTCGGAATGGAATTCCAACAGTTGCAGTAGCTTCGCTAAGTGATTTTGGATATGTCGGCAAATTTTCAGGTCATTCGGACATCGTTTGGTCGAGTTTTGATTGAATATAGATTTCGAAAGTTTTAGTTGAAACTTAGGCTTGAATCCGCCTTGATTTGATGATTTTTGTGTTGAATGATGTATTTTTATGATTGCAACAAGTTTGTATTATGTTTTGGAGTAGGTTAGTGGTTTTGGTTGAGGTCCCGGGGGCCTCGGGGGTGATTCCAGGGGTCAAACAGATCATTTTTGAAGGAAAATTAGATCAGATTTTGTTGTCATGTGTTGCAGGGTATTTGTTCAATGCGATCGCAGAGGGTGTGTTGCGATCGCATAAGAGGTTTTGGGAAAGCTCTATTTTTTTTCTATGCGATCGCGGTCAGGAGTATGCGATCGCATAGTTGAGGAACTTTGTGCTATGTAATTGCAAAGTTAACTATGCGTTCGCATAAGGTTATTGGCAAGGGGTCCCAAATTCTAAAGTTGTTCTATGTGATCGCGGGGTATTGAGTGCGATCGCATAAGCCATTTGTTCTATGCGATCGCAGGTTTGGTGATGCGATCGCATAGTGTAATTTTTATGACGGGCAGATCACTTAAATGAAATTTCGATCGCGGGGGTTTCATATTTTCACCATTTTTGGGCAAGTTTCGAAGCTAGTGGACGAGGAATTAAGAGATTTTCACCTAGTTTTCGATTGGAGGTAAATTTTATGGACTAATTACGTGATTTTATCCTAGAATCTTCATCTAAATCAATGAAAATTAGAGGAATCAAAGTGTAAAATGGGGGTTTTTGCTTGAAGCCTAAGAAATAGTAATTTGATAATTTAAAGGGGCAAATAGACTCCGATTTTGATAAATTTTATATGTATGGACTCGTGGCGAGACAAGGATTCTGAAAAATGTAAATTTTATAATTTTTCGAGAAGCGGCCCCAGGGCTCGGGTTTTGGCAACTTCGTATTTTTGGGTGTATTTCAAGTTATTTCAATTGGGTTATGTTCCATTAGCCTATTTTGATGTATTCCTATTGGTTTTGATCAGATTCGGCACCCGTGGAGGTTGATTCTCGAGGCAAAGGCATTGCGGGCTAGTTTTTGAGCCGATTCGAGGTGAGTAATGGGTGTGGATGATGACCTGAGGGCTTGAAACCCCGGTATATCACTATGTGACGCTGTATTGAGGCGAGACACATACTCTACTGTGAGTGTGGGGTCGATTGTGATTGGGGATTATGGCTTAGTCCGACTGTGTAGCATCGTACTGTGTTGTTGGCTATAAATGAGCCAGTAAACCTCCCACTTGGATGACTGTGGATATATTTGGGTTGTGAGCTAGTTATTTGGATCCCGTAAGGATCGTTACCATTGCCTCTATGATTATAGCATGTTATCATGATATCAGTCCTGAGCTAAACACTGTCTAAAATGATTTTTCAAACTCTGAGATTTCTAAACATTGATTTCTATTATTTTTTGTTAAACGGATTTCAAAATGGTATTTTTTGTGCCTATGAGGCTTGCATTACATGTAGCTGGACTAATAGTGGATCGGGCTATGCACCACAATATATATTACTGATATTACACTTGAGCTGTAGGAGCACCTCCAGAGTCTGAACCCCACCGTGAATGCTACAAAATCAAAATAACTGCTACAAAATCTAGTGACCGATCACTCATTCGAATTTACTATCGAAAACATAATTTTTGTCATATTCTTTTGGCATTAAAAATGGAGAAGAAATCAATGAATTAAGAAAGAAAAAGACTGTGGGCGTGTTAGCACGGAGGTCTAAGGAATGTCAGGCAACTTGCTTGCTAACTGACTCGACATGGAGCATGGAGTCCACGAGGGTGTATGGCACGTGGGCCCTTATCCTTTCTTTTTCCTAGTAATAATAGCATCTTTCACCTTTAATTATTTTTAGTTATTCAAAATTAATTATTCCATCATCGGAGGAGATAGATAATACTAAAGTCTCAATATAACTAATTCTAAAATTAATTATATTAAGGTTTTATCCAAATTAAATATGAGATAAATTGATCTTAAATTTAATCTCAAGATAATTTGTTTGACTCAAAAGTTATCGAATACTTTCCAAGCAAATCAATCAAAAGAAATTAGGGGGTAAATCATAGCCAATCATAGTTAACACTGGATTTAGACGACGGAATCGAAACATAGAAATACGGGACCGAAAATGATATATTTAGAGCTTTATTGATTATAGAAACTTGGCCTGCATCTCCTAGAAGAGGTTCAGGAAATTACAATCATATTGCCCCACTCACGGGTAACCAGAAAACAAATCTTTCTTGCCCATAGGTTCAAGGTTCTATTCATGGAGTATATCTATTCCCCTTTTGGGTTCTCAATAGTATAGGAGAAGAAGAAAAGAACAGATCCGCCTCTTTCGAGGTTCTCTTTCTTCGCATTTATAGTCGAGAGCTCCACGAGCTTATCAAGCTAAGTCGAGGGGGTGTTAATTTGTCGTGGAGGGAACGTAGCCCCGTTGATGGTCTTAGAAAGAATAATAACGAGTCAGATTCAAGTTTGTTCTCTTTTTATGAGATGATTTGGATGGGGTCATTGCCGTCGTGACCGCGTGGTTAGATTTTACCTATACAGTTAGTCCCTCCGTTCGTCAGGGTCGTGCCTTACCGACTTCGACGGACGGATTGTGTGTAACATAATCGGGAGGGGTTAGGTTGGATTTTTGTTCTTTAGTTGCGTTAAGAATTCTGAGATTGTCCAGGGGCATCTTTTCGGTGTTCGTGTATCGTCACGACAGTTTCGAGACTGACGTTGGTTGGCAAACAAAGTGTTGCTTCGTGCGGACAGTCATAATAACGCACGTTTATGGGAAATCGAACCGTTTTGTGCCCGGTCAGGTCTTAATGGCATCTATTTGGCTTCGTGCTGGGAGAATTTATTTCTTATAAATTGAAAGGATCTGTCACTTGCTTTTCACGCATTCATCGCCTATTGTTGAGAGAATTTCTGGGATACCCCCTTTCTGCTAATTTGAGTTTTTCTTTACTCCCATACTCGCGATAATCTTTGATTTTCTTACTTCTCCCGTAAAGTTCTTCCTCCTCTCGTTTGTGGGTCAAAGAATGGTAGGAACTTCTCCCCGTGATAATCTTCCGGCTATTTCTCTAGCAATCGAGGATCTCGTTTCGGCAACCGGTGACTTGGAGATGATGGAATGCGAATGAGTTCCTTTAGTGGAAGAAATTCTCTCCCGTCTGGGGAAGGCAGTGGCAGACTTTAGTGTTGATGGTAGCGCAGAGCAAGTGAATATTCCTCCTCTAATGGAGGAAGTTGGGATAGCAGACTTAAGGGAACGATGGGGCATTCTCAGTTACGTCGAGATCGTGCCTGCAAAGACATAGGACATGGTCCAGATTGGCCGTCGTGGGTTTTGTTCGTTCTATGCTTATCCCTTCCTCATGGGATACACACTCCCACTCCCTATACTGGTGGTTTACTTCTGCCGCTACTATGAGGTGTGCCCTTCCCAACTTTCCCCTTATCTATACAAGTTATTTCTTATGTTCATCAAGTACGCGGAGTTGGCCGGTAAGGAGGTCACTCTGAGGTACGTGCTTAGCCTCTTTGTTCCTTAGAAGATTCGCGACACCATGATTCATGTGCGTCCCCGTAGGTCGAGAGGGTTGGTGGTCAAGATGGGCGACCGTACCAACCGTCATTTCTTCGATAATTTTTTCTATATTCGGACCGAACATCTTGTGGCTGATCCGACTGGATTCCCGGAAGTGTGGAACTTTGCACGTAAGTCCTCATCCTTGACTTGTAGAATGCTTTGCTTTGATCTTCTTTACATCTTAGGTTTGTAATTGTTGATTTTTCTCAATGCTCTGCAGCCGAGAAGCTTCCTCCGCCTCCATTGGAGAGGATCCGAGAATGGGTCGAGACCGTGCTTCCCCATACTATAGGATTTCACATGTGGTCATCGTTTTGGGAGAGATATGGATGTAGGCCACTGACGGGTGAGGCAGCGGCCTTATTTGCCTTCTGTTATTTTGTTTCAATCTTACTTATTGAATGTTTACTTGTCATGACTAGGGAGAGTTCGTCGAGTCAAAGCTCCCCAACTAGCTTTCCACCGGCCGGCTGCGACCGCTCGGGTTGATGCAGCGCCTACACCTCATCCTTTATCAAGGACGACGTTGGTAAAAGCATCGGTTGTAACCTCTCCGGCCCGGGCTACATCTTAGGATGAGGAGCTATCTGGGGCCGTCTGTCTTCGGATTGACTCGCCGGCGATCGGGGAGGAAGAAGGGCCGTCGAAGAGACAGAAGGTACCATTCCCAGCGGCTCCTCCAATGATGATCAACTTGGATTCTCCCCCTGGCGGGTTTAGAAGGAGGTGTTGTCTCGACACCTACCGTTGAGGGGGAGCGATTGGTCAGAGTTACCCCCGCTAGTTCAAGCCAGAAAAATGCTGTTGTTGTAGCGACCTAGTCGGAAGTCCCCGCTGTTGAGGCAGAGAATCGAGCCCTTGATGCGGCCGTTGTAACCTCGAGTCCTCCCTCGTCGCCCTCAGCAGGTCATGCCATACCGTTGGTAGTGGATAGGGGAAAGAACATGATGGTTGATGGATATGAGTCTGAGTCTGACTTGGACCCTGATGATATCCGAATGTTTGAGGAGGGCATTACCCACTCGGTGGTTCGTGCTAGGGGGTTGGCCCGTTATATCAAGATTTCTTCTGATTTGAACATGTTGACCCAAGGCAGTAGCTTGGTGTCACAGTTCGATTTGCTGCGTTTGAAGGCCGAGAATGAATACCTGAGGAGCATTTCAGATGTTGAAGTGATGAGCAAAGTGGCCGTGATGGCCTACGGGTACGTTATCTTGACTTTAGTTAGCTTCTCAACCGTCTTAGCATGAGCTTTAGTTTAACTACTCTTTTGTTTTGTAGACTTACTTGTTGGAGGTGGAGAGTATTCGCGGGGCTAACATCCGCTGAGAGTCTTTCTGCAGATGCTTGGAAAATATCGCCGCTATCGCAATAAGTGTCGTGAGTTACACGAGCGGTTGATAACTGATGCTCGTAATTAGGCTTTGGGTAAGGAGTTGGAGAAGTAGGGCTGAGAGCTGATGCAGGTGCTTAGAAGCAAAAGCGAGCTCGAAGAGCAGGTCCGTTTAAAGGACGAGGAGCTTGAGGTCGGAAAGGGGGTTACTGCGGAATGCGAGCACCTACAATGCAAGTTGAGAGAGATACAATTGAAGGAAATAAAATGGGTCCAAGACATACAATGCTTTTCATTTTTATACCTCAAACTTTCGAGATAATTTTATTTATGGTCATTAAACTTTTATGTTTGTTATCGAAAAGTTACTTTTATTTATTTTGTTACGTAAAAATCATTCAATTTTGTGTATATTACACAAAAGTTACTTTTTTATATATATAAAAATTATTTTATTTCGCTCTAATTATCACAAGAATATTTTTATTTTTTAAAAAGTCTATTATGCCTTTGAAAAATTCAATGACCATGAATAACATTAACTTCAAATTGTGAGAGCTGTTATATTATTATAGTGGAGAGATCTTTATTCCCTCAACATTTCATGGTCGTGTGTTCAAATTATGTCATCTCTGTTTGGTTCTAAACCGTTGTTGCTGGATGCAAAACATTGGTGGGTGGAATCACATACACATGCTTATCAAATTATGATTTCTTTGACCAGCTTCTCCGAGATCAAAAGTACTTTCTATAAAAATAAATCAAGGTTAAAGTATTTGGCAAACTTTTAGGAGAGAAATATTTTCGAGTAGAAGTATAACCTGTTTTAGAGAAACAGAAAAAAGTAATTTTTCTTCAAAAATATTTTTTGAAAAGTGCCTTTGAGAAAAATACATTTAAATTTTTTTTTTAAAAATCCTGGTCAAGCACTAGTTATTATTTAGAAGTATTTTTTTAATTAATTAGCCAAACACATTTCTTTTCATAAAAGCAAGTTTTGAAAAAATTACTTTTTCTTAAACAGAATTTATCAAAATAAGCCGATTTAGAAATTTGGCCAAACGAGCAATAAGTTAGCAGTTGATTACACAGATCATGAAAATTGTGCCAAACTCTGGGGGAGCTTAACACTCGATTGGTACAAAAGATAAGAAATAACTATGTATTGGTAAAAATTTGACCACGCGGTTACGACAGCAACAACCCCGTCCAAATCATCTCATGAAAGGAGAACAAACTCGACTCTCACTCTTTATTATTCTTTATTCTAAGACCAGCAACAGGGCTACGGTCCCTCCATGACAAAGGAACGCCCCCTCGACTAAGCTACAACAAATCGTAATAAGCTCGTGAAGCTCTCGACTATAAATGTGAGGAAAGAGAACCTCGAAAGGGGGCGGATCTGTTCTTTTCTTCTTCTCCTCTACTATTGAGAACCCGAAAGGGGGATAGATATACTACATGAATAGAACCTTGAACCCGAAAGATTCGTTTTCTGGTTACCCGTGAGTGGGGAAATATGATTGTAGTTTCATAAACCTCTTCTAGGAGAGGCAAACCAAGTTTCTATAATCAATAAAGCTCTAAATATACTATTTTCGATCCCGCATTTCTATGTTTCGATTCCGTCTTCCAAATCCAGTGTTAATTACGATTGGCTATGAGTTATCCCTAATTTCTTTTGATTGATTTACTCGTAAAGTATTCAATAACTTTTGAGTCAAATAATTTGGCACCGTCTGTGGGAATTTCCTAGTGAAAATACATAGTTCTTCCTGGATTGAAGACAAAGAAACACTAGAGAGAAAATCCAACTCGAACCAGAGTCAAGGGTCGTGCATGTAACGATCTGATCGGTCGTTTTGAGTTTTAACATGTCATCTAGCAGTCTGAGACCATGAACAACTTTATTTCAAGTATTATGACTTGTACGTGAAGTCGGAATTGAAATTTGGGAATTCTAGAGTTGATTTGGAAGGAGAATTCTTATTTTGGAAGATTAAAATTGAAAGAAAGAACTAGGATTGGAATTTTGAGTAAACGACCTCAGAACCGGGATATGAAGATTTCAACAGGTTCGTATGATCATTTCGTACTTGGGCGTATACCCGGTTCTGGTTTTGGATAACCCGAGAGTGTTTTGGCGCCTATTGAGGAAGTTAGCATTTTAGAAGAAATTTCATAAGTTTGGCTTGAAGTGTATTTCAGTGTTATCGCTGCCCGTTTGAGATTCCGACACTGTGAATAGCTCCGTATGATAATTTTGGAGTTGGGGCGCATTCGAAAGTGAATTTGGAGGTCCGTAGGTCATTTTGAAGTCATTTGGCAAAAGATAGAATCTGAAGGTTTTTGAGAAGTTCGATCGAGAGTTTGAATTTTTGATATCGGGGTCGGATTCCGATTCTGAAAGTTGGAGTAGGTCCGTAATGTCAAATATGACTTGTGTGCAAAATTTGAAGTCAAGCGGGCGTGATTTGATAGGTTTAAACATCAAAAGTAGAAGTTTGAAATTCTAAAGTTCATAAAGCTTAGATAAGTAGTCGATTCATAGTTTTAGCATTGTTTGATATGATCTTACACAAATTCAAATAAAAAAATAATGCCAAAACATGAAAAAAAAAACTTCAGCTCCTATCTAAGGTATCATTGAACTATTATAAACTTCACAGTTTAATAATATCATATATTAACTCTCAAATTTTTTAAAATTTGGACGTCTAATCACAGACGAATTTATATAATTTTCATCAACAACATAATCGTTCAAAAAACTTAAAAACACAATAGTAAAAGTAAAACTAATGCACTTATCACACTAAACCACAAGAAAATATTTTATCATAAATACGTGACTATCAAAATCAAAACCAGATATTAAATCGTAAAAGAAAACCCAGAAAGTTAATGCAATTTACCTATGATTAAATCGTAATGTGGGACCAATGACGACTAGCAGTTGAAAAATCAAAACAATGACGAAAACCGTTTGATTTCATAGAAGAACAAATCAAAAATGCAAATAACGAGAGAGAGAGTAAAGGATTAGCATATACTTGGAGAGAAAGTAGTCTTTTAATAAAGAAAGAAAAAATAGTCTTTTCAAATAGCTTTTTACAAAAAAATGACTACGAGTGCAAACAAAAAGACAAAGTGGCTATAGGTTAAAAAGGAGCGCCCAAATAGGACGTCCCATGCAATTTTTACTATATGTTCATACACTTTATTTTAACAACGTATTGGATTATTTAATACATGTTGTTCATGTTCTTGCTTGGATGTGAAAAGTCGTAACCATAATTTTTTTCCCTGTACCATATAGTTGTACATGAATTACAACTTGTTTGGACAAACTTCAACAATTATTATATTTTGGGCGAAATACATAAATAACCCCTTCAAGTTGTCCACAACAGTAATTTAAATACCTCAACTGACCTAATTATCAAGTAGACACCTCAAATTATTTTTTTATGTATTTTTTAAACCCTTCAAAGTCACATGGCAAAATATGTGTATTGCAGCAAGTGAAGCTTTAAAAAATGTGTCTATTTCTTTTCTTTTTTTTAATTTAACTGGTGGATACCACTTTTTCTCACTTTTTCTTTCTCTAAAATTTTAGTCTGCTATGCACTGCACCTTAATCCATCATTCTCAACACCACAACTGTACCATGATAGTGAATATGCAAACAGTAGAAGCTATTAAAAACCCTGGCGTGTAGAAGCCATTGAAAACAGTAGAATCTATTCACTACACAAGTTATTTTCATCCATTCATCTTCAGCAAATCCCAAGAGGCACAAATTGGTGGTGAAACAATGATGTCTTCAGCTGCAATTAATGGAACTCGCCAGAACAAATTTTTCAACAAAAATCCGGCTAGCAAATAAGGTCAACGAACAACGACACTAATACCACATTTACATCGGCTACTTCTAAAACCCGACTTAGAAGAAAAAATAACAGACCCCAGAAATTCAAATTTTTGCAGCAACATGGACGATAAACACGAAGTGGTTCATGATTGTTGCCGGCGATCATGGTTATTGCTGGTGTCCATGGCTATTACCAGCGTCAGTGGCTGTTTGAAAATGGCTGAAGGCACTTCGAAGAGGAAAATGTCGTTTGAACAGAAGCAGCGGCGCCTTGGAGAGTAGGTTGGACGACTGGAATTCTTAGGGGGATTAGGGTTTGCTCTTTTTTGAAGAAGAAGGGTGAGGGGTAGCTGGGAGGGGTCTTGGTCTCTAGGGTTTATTTATTATTATTGCTTCTTATTTTATTTTATAACAGGTGACAATTTTTTTAAATTGAAATTACACCCATCAATTTTTCATTTGTTAGTTTGACATGAATCCGAGAGTTTTTTTCACGCGAGGTGGGCGGATAAGGTTGAGTATTTGATTAACCTATTTTATTGAAGGCTTGAAGTGTCCAACTGAAAATTGGGTCAGTTGAGTTGTTTGACTGACCGTTGAGGACAACTTGAAGGGTCGTTTATGTATTTCGCCTTTATTTTGAGAAGTATTTTTTTTCCAAAGTGATTTTCTCAAAAGTATTTTAAGCAGTTTGTGTTTGACTAATTAATTGAAAAATACTTTTGAACAGTAATTTATATTTGTCTAAGCTTTTAAAAGGTGATTTTATGTGTTTTTTTTTTCCTCAAATGCACTTTTTTTAAAAAATACTTTTGGGGGAGAAGTTAGTTTTTTATGCTTGTGCTTTTCCTTAAAAGTAATTTTTTTCTTCCAAACTCTTGATCAAGCACTTAAACATTGAAAAAAAATATTTCTAAATTTAGAAGCTTGGCCAAATAGACTATTAATCATATGGATTACAAATGCAAGTCATAAGAAAGTTCTTTTTAATTGTCATTCTAGCTATATTTTAATAAGAAATACCCACAAATACAGACAGCCTAAGACACAAATATACCACATGCTATCCTATGTGGTTGCTCACGTAGCATAAAAAATAACTAAAAGTTTGCCATGTTATTTTTCTGGTGATGATCACATCCATATGTCATCAGATGTGACTTTTAAGTGATGTAGTAAAAGTTAAGTGTCATTTAAATTATAAACGAAAGTTGAGCGACTTTTATGAAATTAAAACAAAATTGATTGAGCATCGGCAAAATTAACTCGAGATGTGTGCATGGACTTTTTTGTTCCTCCGCTCCTTGGTATGATCATACCATGTAAGACGTTCGGTGCACAAAGTATTTTTTATTCATTGAGGGTCTGGGAAAGGGACGCACCCTAAAGGGTATGATGTAGACAACCTACCCTAATTCAAGCATTAATAGCTATTTTGACTCGAACTCATGATTTATAGGTCATATGAAAATAACTTTACCATTGCTCAAAGCTCCCCTTCTGTCCGATCATACCACATACAATAGTTAACCTTTCAATTGGACTAAAGGTCTTGTATAAATTGAGTTAGGAACTAATTGGAGTTTCTAAACAAGAGAAATTGTGGGAATTTTGAGAATATAAAGAATATTAGAACTTGCAAATGTACTGAAGGAGAAATTCCTGTATATGATTACAAGTTCTACAGCAATAAATATACCCAAAGTAAGAAAATAAAAAAGAAGTTTCACAGGTACAAAATAAGAAGTAATTATATATAGTAAGTAAGTATTATATTATTATCTAATCTGCTGCTCTTTACTTGTCAACTTGGTTGAGCTTGCCAAGACCATTGCAGTTTGCACATACAATCTGAGCTTGATCCTTTCTAGCTGCATTTGCTCTCAAAGTTGCCCCTCCTTTCCGCACAAATCCTGCTCCATCACATTCTGGACACCTATTCAAACAACCAAATTTAAACAATATGTGTTTTACTCCCCAATTACTAAAACATCACTAAGAAAAATAATAGTAAAAGACAGTTCAGTGCAAAAAAAATTTCGTATTCACACAGAATTTGGGAAAGGGGCACACCCCGAGGGAGTGTAATGTGGACAATCTAACTTGATGCAAGCATGTGGGTGACTCCATAGCTGGAACCTGTGAGCTATAGGTCACGCAAGACAACTTGACCGTTGTTGTAAGACTCTCCTTTATAGACAAAAATAATAAAAAAGTAACCCGATGTACTAAACTCTCGCTATACACGGGGTCTGGAAAAGGGCCGAACCATAAGGGTCTACTATATGCAATCTTACAATGCATTTCTGCAAGAAACTATTCCCACGACTGAAACTCCTGACTTCCTAATCACATGAAGTCAACTTTAAAATCGAAAAATAAAATAACAGAGAAGAAGGGGAAAATTAGTACGTGTCTTTGCGGGAAAAGAGTATAGGAAAAGCAGTTCCAAGCAATGCGACAGCAGCAGCACCAGCAATCAAATAAGTTGTTCCTTCAGAAGACACATCTCCAACTGCAGCTACCACTTTCAGAGATCTATGTTTCTTGTTCTTGTGAGCAATACTAATATTCAAAGGTGAAATCTTTGTACCCAAAAAGTTTGATGGAATTGCAATGGATCTCTTGACTGGATTAGCTGAGATAATTTGCATACAATTAGCCATGTGAAAGTCTTATACGTTTTGATTTATTTTTCTTGGATGTGAAATGATATGATATGGAGTAGTATAAACATGTATTATCCATAGAGATATTAGAGATGCAGTTGCAATTGCTGCCACGTGTGAGTAAATTGGATAAGGAATCCACATCAGAATCAAGATTTTGGAGTGACTAATGTGGATAAGTGGGCACCCATGATCCAAATTTCCTCAGTCCACTCAGTTTTTCTCTGTTTACTGTTGTTTGGATGTGAGTTTATCCCTTTCTACTCTTGAACTATTACTATCATACAATTTTCTCCTTTATCCATCTTCTTGAGCATTTTTTCCAAAGAAGTCTGTACAATTACACTAAAGTCTCTTCAGTTTAAATTATATTAAAGAAGAATTAACTTAAATAGGGTTCACCCAATCGTTTAAACTAAAAATAGGTTGCGAACATATATTACATATGTAACTCATGTGTAAACATGTGTATAATCGTATATAATTTATGTAAACTCACTAGAAAAAATAAACAGTGAATACAGCTAGCTAGTTGTGTCAAGATCCCATTAAACGGCGGAAATTCATGGTAGCAAATTAGTGTGAAACTGTGACTTGGTGAATCGAAAAAAAAAGCATTGGGTGTGCAGACAAAATTTCATTTTGATAGTACGATGAAAAAAAGCAGTTACAATCTACATATAAGGTGTAGAGTTACATTTATCATGTAATTTTGAACCCCCTTTGACCATCAAGCTATGTGTGATGACCCAATAGGTCATCTTATAATTTAGAACCAAACTCTGTGTTTCGAAGCCTTTAAAACCTCATTCTAGCCTTTCTCAATTTGTGTGCCCAGTTTGAGTATTGATTCTGAAGGTTTATATGCTAAAAACTTATAAAAACAAGAATTTTTGACTTTAAAGTTAATTTTGGTTGACTTCGGTCAACGATTTGAGTAAACGGAACCGGAATCATATTTTGACGGCACAGGTTGGTCCGTATAAAAATATGGGACCTAGGCGTATGTTCGAAATCGAATTCCGAGGTCCCTAGCTCGAGATATGATTTTCTATTGAAAATTAAAAGTCTAAAAATCTAATGATTTTTAAGAATTGATTATGTTTGACCTTGTTAGTACCAGGTCCGTAAATATGTTTCGGAGCTGGGTAGAGGTCCAATATAATATTTATGACTTGTCTGTAAATTTTGGTGAGAAATAGAATTGCTTTGACTTGATTCAGACGTCCGATTGAGAAATTAGAAGTTTCAAAGTTTTCTTGAAAATTTCATCCGATTTTGTGCTAAATTCGTAGTTCTAGGTATTATTTTGACGATTTGATCGCGCGACCAAGTTTGCATGATGTTTTAAGACTTGTGTGCATGTTTGATTTGGAGCCCTGAGGGCTCGCAAATGTGAGCCTCGCATTTGTGAAGAAAATCCCGCATTTGCGAAGCTGGTCTGGGGAAGGGATCTTGACATTTGCGAAAAAGGAGGTCACATTTGCGATCCTCATCACATTTGTGAACAATATGTCCACATTTGCAAAGGCAGCAGAAATGCGACAGGTTCGCATCTGCGATACTTTTCTTGCATTTGCGGGACCAAGTCGCATTTGCTACATTTGCAGCTGTGTAAAAGTGACTTAGACGAGATTTTTCTCTCATTCTTCAAATTTTCAAAACCTAAAACAATAGGCGATTTTTAAAAGAACTTTTCTTCCCCAAATAATAGGTAAGTGATTCTAATCTAGTTTGTTTTCAATCTTTCACTATATTTTTCAAGATTTCAACCTAGAATCTAAGGTTTTCATGGTGGAAGTTGGAGATTTTTGGGTAGAAACTAGGGATTTCGAAAATTGAGGATTTAGACCTTAAATTGAGGTCAGATTCCAAAACCAATTATATATCCAGGTTCGGGGGTGATTAGGTATCGGGTTTTGGTCCGAATTTTGGGTTTGGACCAAGCGGGCCCGAGTGTTGACTTTTTAAAAAATGGCTAAAATTGAATCCTTTACAAACGTGAGTAGTTCATAAGGCTTAAATTGAATCATTTGGTTGGTAATTTACTAATTCTATCGGTTCAGAAGCTTGTGTGAAGGGAAAGCAGTGGTTGAGCTTTTAGATTGGCTACTGGAGCGAGGTAACTGTCGTGGTTAACCTTGGCTTGAGGGATTAACCCTTATTTGCCTTGCTACGTGTTTGATTGTTGAGTACAACATATAGGTGAGGTGACGAGTACCTATGTGTTGTTGTCGAGTCATAGCATGCGAGTGAGTCATATTCATTAAATTGTAGCTTTCCGTGATCATATTATTCATGCTTAGACTAGTCTATCATTATGTTGATCGTTCTTATCATATTTACGGATTTTAATATTGATTCAAAGTTGAGGTTGGTATTGTGAACCAAATGTTGAAGTGAGGCTCATTCTTGATATTTCTATCTCCCTGATGTTATTGTTCCTTTGTTTTGGTCAGGAAGAGTGCTAATGCACGAAGGGTGATGTCGTGCCCTGTTTTGTGAGTGTTAATGTACAAAGGGTGATGTCGTGCCATATTGTGAGTGTTAATGCAGGAAGGGTGATGCCGTATCGTTTTTATTCGATTAATATGGTGAGGTTGAGAGTAAAAGCACGAAGGGTGATGTCGCGTACTTTCTTTTGTTGTGGTTATTGGTTCTTATATGTTCTAATCATGTCGGTTGATCAAAGTTCTTAATTCTATTGTGATCATTTATCTAGTACTCCCTTCAGCATGTCCCCTCCCAATATTACTTGTCTTGTTTCTTTTATTGTTGTTATTGATATATATATTGTTATGCTGCACAGGTTGGTTTTGTGGGTGTCTTGTCTTAGCCTCGCCACTACTTTGCTGAGGTTAGGCTCGACACTTTCCAGTACATGGGGTTGGTTGTACTGATATTGCACTCTATACTTTCTGTGCAGATTTTGGTATCAGACCGAGTTGATCTTGAGTTTAGTTGCTCGCTTTATCTGATCGGAGACCCAAGGTAGTCTTGTTGGCGTCCGCAGGCCCAGACGTCCCCTTCTATACATTCTCTTTACTATTTCATTTGTATCGAAATCAGTTGTATTTCCCTTCAAACAAATTACTTGTAGTTAAATCTTAGCAGTTTGTGAGTTGTGACTCTAGATTCTAGGTAGTTGTGTATAAGTATTACAATTGTTATGGATTTTCGCACTCTATTTAACTTGTTATGGCTTGATTATTGTTAATCACTTAAAGGTTTAAGAATTGGCTTATTGATCTCTAATGTTTGCTTGCCTAGCAAGTGAAATGTCAGGCGTCATCACGCTCTGGTGGTGGGAATTCAGGGTCGTGACACTTTGTTTTTGGGTTGTGTCAAAGGGATTCAAAACATAATATATAGAGGTAAAAAATAGATTTTGCCCTTTTATATTCAGTGTAATTTTTCGAAGAAGGGGGTTCGGGTGAACACCCTTCCGGCCCCTAAATCCGCCCCAAGCTGACTTAGCTAATTACAAAAGTCACCTAAAATGTTGCTTAACCATCTTGGCAACTCATCAAACTTCTATAAATATGTGGATTGACTCTAGTTGAATAGAGTGTTTAAGGAACCTTTGATTCCAAGCTTATACATCAAACAGGCCATGAAAAGAAGAACAGCCATATTACGTTTTGCTAATAAGCAAAAGCTCAAGGTAAGAGAAAATGTATATTTGGTAGATTTTGGAGTACTGTGCATGAAGAGCATGCAGGTGCTGAATCAGGCTGAAAGTGAAAGTTGCATATCCTGATTCTGTACCTTGTTGAAATCCATATCGAAATGATTTGGTGTAAATTCATATCCAGTAATCCAACTTTAAAACATGAAGTATCCTACATTATAATGACCAAGCTCATCTGGTAATGACATGGTTAGACCTTAATGTTTCTACAGAAGTTGCTTGTGCAGTCTAACATTTTCAGCTTCATGAGGAAAAGATACGCAAACTGTTTACTAGCTTGTTAAATTCAGATTATTTTCTTCTGGTCTATGATTCTCAGAAACATTCTTATGGGCTTCATATGGGAAAAATAACCACACTCCCATGTTAGAGATGACATGCAGATGATCTGTCTTGAGAAATTATTGTTGCTTGATAAGTGTATCGACTGAAGGGGAGCTTTGGCGTAACTGGTAAGGTTGTTGCCGTGTAACTAGGAGGCCACGAGTTCGACCCGTCAAAAATAACCTCTTGCACAAATGGAGGGTAAGGTTGCATAGAGGGCCAAGCCTTTAGGTTGTTTAAGTAGAGGTTTGGGCTAAGGTCATTGCGCTCCTGCCACCTCTTGGCAAAGTAGGCTGATGGGCAAGCCCCCTCCTGTCTTAATTGTGTGGGGGCATCAGAGGCTGTTACCCGTGGCCAACTCAAAGGGGCTGAAGTTCGATGCAGCTTCATTGCCTGCTGATCTATCCAGTGATTTTCTGATGGGATGGATCTGTAGTTGTGACCACAATATCGCATTACCTTAGTAGCTGCCTTTTTGGGTAAGTGGTTGATAGGACCCTTGTGGTCCGCTTCCCCGAATTTCGCGCATAACTAGGTTGTCCTTTTGATAAGTGTATCCACTTTTCAATTACTATTAACATATTATCTTATACTTGCAGGTGAGTGAATTATACTGGTTTTACTTTGCAGATCATAGCCATTTAAGTACCAAGGGAGTAAATTACATAAAGCAAATCTTGAAATTCAAAACAAAGAACTTGATTACAGAAGAATTACAAAAACTGAAACAAAACATTATTTGGAGTTTGTACTCCCTTATGAATGGAACACAACTGACTTCATATATTACAAAGTTCTAGCCACATTCTAGCTACCCTCACAAAATGCCTCAAAAAGTTGAAAATATTAATTTCATCGTCACTCCTGGAAGTTGAACCAAGTTTTTGAGTACTTGAATCAGTAGAGACTTCAGCAACATGACAATTAGATCGTTGTTCTTTCTTCCCTGCATCCATACATTAATGCAAAATTTTATTAAAAATCTTCGTCTATCTTCAAACTTATTATAAATTAAAGCTTTTCAAATAGGAAACGCAACCTCTTGTTTTAGACTTGAGATTGATGGCATTAGAAGTTTCCGGTGTTGATGGCATCAGCATTTGCGTCTCCAAGTGCTGCCTCTTTAAGATATGTTTCAGCCAACTGAACTCTCTTCACGTTTTCTTGCTCTTGAACAAGCATGTCACCATACTCAAGGAGCTTCTCAACTGTCATTTTTGGTTGCTCAAAAGTCGGGGGTCCATCGAAAGAGTTCAGAAGTTTGTCCCCAATAGCTTCAATTCCAGTGCCTGAAACCCATTTCCTCACCTCATCATCGTATACTCGTGCCCTCAGAGCACCGAAGAAGTCTGTATCAGAACAAAAAGATACACTTTAGTTATCATCAACAGGCTCTATTTTACTTTCAGAAAACTACAATATTTTGAGTTCAGAGTGTCTGTACCAATAGATTGTCCAGGGAAGGTATCGACAATCTTTACAACGGCTTCCTCAGGCACATTGTCGGTCCTGAAAATTCCCTTGCAAACACCAATTCTATCTTCCCTAGTTGGTGCCCAATAGAACTTCTCCATACGACCATCACGGATAAGAGGAGCATACAATGTGGAGAAGTCGTTACCAGTGACAACAATAGGGACCCTGGCGTTCTCTTGCTTGTTGTACATACCGGGGAGCTGGACGTTTGTCGGGTTATCAGCAATGTTCATGAGAGTGGCATTCACCATCTGGTTGTTGACAGTGTATTGGGTAGTTCCACCCATTCTACCAGCTCCTGCATCGAGATCGTTGATGAAGAGGCAACACATGTTTCCTTTCCTGATGATTTCTGCTGCCTCTCTGTACCTTTGCCTAATCAATTTTGCTGGCTCTCCTGCATTTCCACTTTCTAATTCTCCAGCACTCATCATAATGGGACTGCATGTTAATAATGAGTAGTTACGTATTTGGATAAAAAAGGGCAGCCCGGTGCACTAAGCTCCCACTATGCGCAGGGGCCGGGTAATGGCCGGACCACAAGGTCTATTGTATGCAGCCTTATCCTACATTTCTGCAAGAGGTTGTTTCCACTGCTCGAACCCGTGACATACTGGTCACATGGCAGTAACTTTACCAGTAAAGTATTTGGATAGAATTGCAGAAACTGATAATAAACTACTTTGATCCATGTCCTTCTTAACAATTTGACTTCCAGAAAATGGTACAATGTGATAAAGGATGTACTCACTTGATTCCCATCTTTCTGAAGACAAGCTCACACTGGAAGGATTTACCTTGACCTTTGCCTCCCCAGACACCCAAGATGAGTGGAACCTATAAGAAAACATACACAAAAATGATTATTTTTCACTACAAAAGACTGCTTATGTCAACATGAATATTAACACAAATAATTTTTTTAAATGGACCTTGATGTTGGGCAATTTCAAGAAGTTCTTGGTAATGTGAACAACAAGCTTGTCCATGAAAGCAGGAGCGATGTAGAATCCATCCAACGTGTTGTCCATGGTGTATCTAGAGTGAACATTTTCATCAACAATCAAACATTAGAATCAATTAGCTAGCTCTTCTCAAGTTTTCAAGAATTAGGAAACAGTTTCTTATGCCAAATGGAGGACTTACTGGCGAAGACCTTGGCTGACATATTCATAGGATTGCAAAACAGCATGGTGAGTACCAGTACCTGTTGGAGCCTGGAAAAGACTGTCAACCATACCCTTACCCCGGGCGATGTCCTGTTGATCATCGGAAAAGTCTTGAACAAGACCCTTCCATCTGTCACTATCAGTCTGTTTCTTGGGATCGACATCTTTCTCTTCAGCTGCAATCCTCAAGCTCCTGTTTGTAACCTTGGGGCTTGAAACACCTTTTCCATACACTTTCTTCAAAGTTTTGCCAAAGAAGGCTGTGCTTGGAACAGAAGTTCCAGCAACTGAGTTGTTCAAACTCAACTGCACCAAGAATGTTCCAGTAATAAGACACACCGAAACATATTCCTTCCGTTTCATTTTATATAACAATATTTGATTGAGCGCAAACTTTAAGAAAGAAAGACTTTTGGCACATAGTAAAAGCATTTTTAGAGCTTGTGGTCTAAACATGTCATCACAATTCTATCACTATAAGAACATGTCAAAAGTTGAGGAGTTACCAAATATAGAAAGGTGTAATTCTTTATCGAACATGCTAAAAGAGTGACATATAAAATGGAACGGAGAAAGTAGTAAAATCTTGAAGAAGGTAACCATAGCTTCTAGTACCAGATTTTGGTTCAATAGGAAACCATAGGGATAGTAGGTCCTCCTACAGCATCCTATATTTCAAACTCAAAACACAAACACTCCCAAATATCCATCTACTTTTATTTTTTTTGTTGGCCAGTTCCCTACAAGAATGGAAGCCTTCACGTAACCGGTAAAGTTGGTACCATGTAACCAGGTTGTCAGGGGTTCGAGGCGTGGAAACTAACTCTTGCAGAAATGCAGGGTAATACTGCATACAGTAGGCCCTTGTGGTCCGGCCTTTCCCCGGACCCCGCACATAGCGAAAGCTTAGTGCACCGGGCTATCCCTTTACCCAATCCGCTACAAAATTCAATATTCTTAATTCCTTAATCAAAGAACTCACAAAAGGTTCCAAGTTCCAGTTATTTGCCCAAGAAAATTAACATGATTTAGCTACTATTCTACCCCCTAATTCTTTCACATAATAATTTGACAGTACACTGCCTCAAGCAAGACAAGTCAAGATACAAGTTTATAGCTTAAAATGGAACTAGATATGCAGTTAGATGCAATAATTCAAGATACACCAAAGAAGTATCAGAGTGGACTCTCCAAAATTACGTCGTACTCGTGTCGGGTCCTAAAAAAATGTTATTTTTAGAGGATCTGACACACACCTACTAACATTTTCGGAGAATCCGAACAACATAAGTATCTTTTAACTACAAAGAAGTAAAAGACAAGAACTCATAACTAATTTTATGAAACATATTGACATGAGTAGGAGAATGATGAGAAAAAACACAGTACCGGTGCTTTGTTGGCAGCTCCAATGGTTGACACAGAGGTAGCCATTATCTTGACTACTGTGATGACAACTTGATCAAAGAAGCTACGGATTGAGCTTTCTTGATTTGCTAAATATATTCAAAAATTGGTTGAAGAAGATAGTATGGGAAAGGATAGGCTTTATAGTAGTACTAGTTGTGTGTGTAAGAAAAATTATGTGGATTTGGCTTACGATTTCTCAACGGCCACAAATTCAAGATTGGTTATCTAGGTGGAGATTATGAAGGTGACCTGTAATTTTTGCCATGGGCAGTCAATATTTTTATTTTTATTTTTCTTGCTTGGTTGGGTGACTAGATTGAGTAACAACAAAATTTAAGCTTATGGCGATAGGCTACCTCTTTATTTTGAGGTTAGATTTTAAGATGTTTTTTCCTCCATAGATTTAATTGTCCCTTTTTTGAATGTTGTTTTTTTCCTACATAGATGTAATTGTCCCTTTTATTGTATGTTGTTGATTTCCTCCTGGCGGATAAGGAGAATTTGAGGCTGTTATTGAATCAGTCTTACCAAAAATATGCGAAATTTGGATTTCTGGCTAATATACTTTCTGAAAAGGAACTAATTTGGGAATAAGGAACTAAAACTTGCATTTGAACAAAATTTGCACACTAAAGTGTTTCTCATAAGTCCAAAAGTAGTAACTAAAAACAATCGAAATGAGTTTGACCCGTGATGCTGCACGATCCAACCCGCTAGTTGGGAAGGGTTGAATCAAAATTTTGTTGGCCCATTCAGGATTGAAGCTTCGGCCCAGCCCAATCAGCCTTCTGGACGTAAAAGTTAGCTTGAATGGTCAGTTTTTCCGGTGATTTTTAAAAATAGCCAGATTTATGACCGGTCGTTTAAAAATAGCCTAATTTTAAAAGTAATCGAAATTTAGTCATTTTTATGTAAAGATAAATCTGAGCGAAAAATAATATTCAAAACTCGGAAAATACTCTGGTATATTATGCTGGAGTTCCAGCATAAGTATACTTGAACTCCAGCATATTCCAGCATAATATACTGGAGTTCTAGCAAGTATAATGGTCCAGTATAATATACTGGAGTTTG
>JASVEL010005875.1:0-81383 GCA_032618575.1 Nicotiana noctiflora
ATCTAACGGTTTTTTGGCCGCCGATCCCTGCTTTTTGGTCGGTAAAAGTAAACGGTTCAGCTCGACTGCGGAGATCCTCGCTTTCCGACCGGATAAAGTTTCACGGCTTTCGGTCGATCCAAACAATATCTAACGGTTTTTTGGCCGTCGATCCTCGGCTTTTTGGCCGGGTAAAAGTAAATGGTCTCAGCTCGACCGGGAGATCCTCTGGTCGACCGGATAAAAGTTTCACGGGCTTTCGGCCGGAATTCAAACAATATCTCAACGGTTTTTGGTCGTCGATCCTCGCTTTTTGGTCGTAGTAAAGTAAATGGTTCCGAGTAGCTCGACCGGGAGATCCCCGTTTTCTCGACCGGATGAAAGTTTCACCGCGCTCGTCGTAATTCAAACAATATCTAACGGTTTTTGGTCGTCAGATCCTCGGTTTTTTGGCCGGGGTAAAAGTAAATGGCTCCGCAGCTTTCTGACCGGGAGATCCCCGGTTTCTCGACCGGGATAAAAGTTTCACCGCTTTCCGGCTCGAATTCAAACAATATCTAACGCGTTTTTGGCCGTCCTCGGTTTTTTGGCCGGGTAAAAGTAAATGGTTCCGCAGCTTTCTGACTGGGAGATCCCCGTTTTCCGACCGGGAGAAAAGTTTCACGGCTTTCTCGGCTCGAATTCAAACAATATCTAACGGTTTTTTGGCCGTCGGATCCTCGGTTTTTTGGTCGGGTAAAAGTAAATGGTTCGCAGCTTTTCGACCCGGAGATCCTCGCTCGACCGGATAAAAGTTTCATGGCTTTCCGGGCTGAATTCAAACAATATCTCACGGTTTTTTGGCCGTCGGATCCTCGCTTTTTGGCCGGGTAAAAGTAAATGGTTCCGCAGCTTTTTGACTGGGAGATCCTCGGTTTCCGACCGGGATAAAAGTTTCACTCGCTTCACGTCTGAAAGACCCTCGGTTTTTCTGACCGGGGTCCAAACAGATATTGGACCGATATGATTTGATTCTCTTTTTCGGAGTTTTCATTTTCTTTTCTTTCATTCCTTTTTTTTTTTGGCCTTCTTTTAGGCGTTCTTTTTAAACATCAACAAATGCATAGGATAAATCTCTAAAAGAAACTTACCTTTTTACGTGTTTTCCTTGTTCCAAAGCCATTTCAAAGCTTGCGTATTTCACTTATTTGAGTGGTACCTTCTTCTTGCACAATTAAACAGACCTGCTTTCAACAAAGAACATTTTATCAGTTGAAAAAGTGGTTGGCTTTGCGGCCTCGGTTATCTTCATTGCTTGATCGTTTCCCCATTTCCATTGAGAAGTTTGCTACCAATTGTCTTTGGGGTGACTTCCTTTCGAACCGACCGGGTTCATTCCCATAATTCCATGGGGATTTTCCGTGTAGGTTCCATCCTTCTGCCTTATTCCGTCTCTTCTAAGACCTTAGCCTTTGATTTCCATTTCCTTTCTAAAACTCTTTTCCTTCGGAAACAATCGATCATTACGATCCAATCGTGGATTGTAACAATACACCACTGAGGCTGTTTTTCTTTTCTTCTTTACCAGGCGGAGTCTTGTAAAACCGGTCCTGTCACCTTCCTTTGTAATAGTTTCAGAATTAAAATTAAACCGAAAGGGATTCAAAGAAAAAGAATGAATCAAAGAATGGAAAAACGTATCAAAGATAGAGGAGTCCCTTTCGGGGGAGAAAAGAAGGACTTATCTGAGGTATATGCTGACTTTAACCAACATGACATGCTCCTCGGACTAGATGCTTGATCGTCACAAAACTCCCATTTTCTTATGAACCAAAACGGGTCTATATTTCCGAGCTAAGGAGCCGTGCCAGGACCTCTCGTGGTGAAACAAACTTTTCGGTTGATAGCGCCCTTTGCGGGTTTTCGCCAATCGACCTCTCTCATTTCTCTTTTTACCATCGCCAGATAGCACTCTTTGCGAGTTTTTACCAACAGGCTCTCTCATTTTGTATTTCTCTACTTCCATCGTCTTACGGTGCCCGAGGTTTTCACCAATAAGACTCTCTCGTTTTATTTCTTTTCATTCCAGGAACCCTCGGATCGCAACAATGATGTTCTCACAATTTCCAATCGATCTTGAAGGACTTGTACTCGGTTCGGGTAACAAGAATTGTAAACAAAATTATAACTTTGGAATCATCTTGACGGATCTTAAACCGAATCAAAAATATCATCTGCCCCAGTTTCATTTTTGGGAAAACCGGGATTTTTGATTTGGTGTGACTGAACCTCAGGGAGAGGTTGCCTACGTATCCTTTCGGAATCAAGTCAGAACGTAGTTCAGGAAATTTTTTTTTTTTTTTTTTTTTTTTTTTTTTTTGGTTTGGTTCGGATTCCAAAGAGGGTAGCCAAAGAAAGGTAACCGGCTCAAAGGGTTTACAAAATGGTTGGTAGTGTTTGGGTAGCGGGAATAAAAGCCTTCAATCATTTCGATTTGTGAGGACCTCATTGAAGCAAGTTCAGACATAATACCTTTTCACAGCATCTGCATTCACAACCGTTTCAGGATCTTTTCCTTCCATGTCTCCCAAGTATAATGCTCCTCTTGGCAGTATCTTCCTGATGATGTATGGTCCTTTCCAATTAGGAGCGAATTTTCCTTTCGCTTCCTCATGATGTGGAAGAATGCGTCTTAAAACCAACTGACCTACTTCGAAATTTCTCGGTCGTACTTTCTTGTTGTAAGCACGAGCCATTCTCTGTTGGTACAGTTGTCCATGACAGACCGCAGCCATTCGCTTTTCATCGATCAAATTTAATTGCTCCAAACGAGTCTTAACCCACTCGCTGTCTTCAATCTCTGCTTCAACAATTGTACGAAGCGAAGGGATTTCTACCTCTGCCGGTATCACAGCCTCAGTTCCATAGACTAGCAGGTATGGAGTTGCTCCCACCGATGTGCGTACTGTAGTACGGTATCCCAGTAAAGCGAACGGTAATTGTTCATGCCATTGTCTAGAACTTTGGATTGTCTTTCTCAAAATCTTCTTAATGTTTTTGTTCGCTGCTTCCACGGCACCATTGGCTTTGGGCCGATAAGTGGTGGAGTTCCTATGCGTTATTTTGAATTGCTCGCATATTTCTTCCATCAAATGACTGTTCAAATTCGCAGCATTGTCTGTGATGATAGTTGCGGGTATACCAAAACGACAGATAAGATTTGAGTGTACAAAATCCACCACCGCTTTCTTGGTGACTGATTTGAGAGTGACGGCTTCGACCCATTTTGTGAAGTAGTCGATAGCCACCAATATGAATCGGTGTCCATTCGAAGCTTTCGGCTCAATCGGGCCGATGACATCCATTCCCCAAGCGACAAATGGCCACGGCTCTGACATAGGATGCAGCTCAGTTGGAGGTGCATGAATCAGATCTCCATGTACCTGACATTGATGGCATTTTCGGACAAAACCAAAACAATCTTTCTCCATGGTCATCCAATAATAACCTGCTCGAAGGATTTTCTTGGCTAAGACATACCCATTCATATGAGGCCCGCATACTCCTGCATGTACTTCGTGCATGATTCTTCCTGCTTCTTCGGCATCAACACACCTTAAAAGGTTAAGATCCGGGGTTCTTTTATACATGACCTCGCCGCTCAAAAAGAAACCACCTGCATGTCGCCTAATGGTCCTCTTTTGATCTCCAGTAGCATGTTCTGGGTATTCTTGCGTTTTCAGAAATCTCCTGATATCGTAATACCATGGCTTGACGCTCGGTCCTTCTTCGATCGCATTGCAATAACCGTGGCTTTCCTTGATTTGAATTTCCAAGGGATTGACATGGGCGTTGCCCGGATAAGGTAGCATTGAAGCTAAAGTGGCCAGTGCATCAGCTAGTTCATTGTGACATCGTGGGATATACCTGAACTCTATCGATGCAAACCGCTTGCCGAGAATGTTCACGTGTTGTCGGTAAGGGAGGAGTTTAACGTCTCGAGTTTCCCATTCACCTTGAGATTGTTTGATAATTAAATCTGAATCTCCCATGATCAACAAATCTTCGACGCCCTGATCAATTGCCATGTTCATGCCCATGATACAAGCTTCATACTCAGCCGTATTGTTCGTGCAGAAGAAACGGAGCCTAGCCGTGGCCGGAAAATGCTGACCAGCAGGAGAGATCAAGATTGCCCCGATCCCTACACCTTTAGCGTTTACCGCCCCATCGAAAAACATTTTCCAAGCATGACTGTCGTCCGAAACAACTTCTGTCGTATTTACCTCTTCATCGGGAAAGTAGGTATTCAATGGTTGATACTCTTCGTCGATCGGGTTCTCGGCCAAATGGTCTGCCAATGCTTGGGCCTTCATTGCCGTGCGAGTGACATGGACTATGTCAAACTCAGTGAGCAGGATTTGCCACTTTGCCAATCTTCCGGTGGGCATCGGTTTCTGGAATATATACTTCAAAGGATCCAACCGAGTAATGAGGTGAGTCGTATGGGCTTGGAGGTAGTGTCTCAATTTCCGAGCGACCCAAGTTAAAGCACAACACGTTCTTTCCAGCAAAGTGTACTTGACCTCATAACTAGTGAATTTCTTGCTCAGGTAGTAAATCGCATGCTCTTTCTTCTCCGCCGCATCACGTTGTCCGAGAACACAACCAAAAGAGTTTTCCAAGACTGTTAAATACAAGAAAAGAGGTCTCCCTGGCTCTGGCGGGACTAAGACTGGAGGGTTTGACAAATATTCTTTGATCTTGTCAAAAGCTTTTTGGCATTCAGTTGTCCATTTGATTGCAGCATCTTTCTTCAACAACTTGAATATGGGTTCACATGTGGAAGTCAACTGAGCGATGAACCTACTGATGTAGTTCAGTCGGCCTAGAAGACTCATTACATCTTTCTTTGTTCTGGGGGGAGGTAAATCCCTGATGGATTTTATCTTTGTGGGATCTAATTCAATACCTCTTCTACCTGACTATGAAACCCAAAAGTTTACCTGACGGGACTCCAAAAGCGCATTTGGTCGGATTCAATTTCAAATCGTATTTCCGCAACCTCTCAAAGAATTTCCTCAAGTCTCGCACATGATCGCCTTGAGTTCTGGATTTGATGATCACATCGTCCACGTACACCTCTATTTCCTGATGCATCATGTCGTGGAAAATGGCAATCATAGCTCTCATGTATGTTGCTCCTGCGTTTTTCAAACCGAACGGCATGACTCTATAACAGTAAGTCCCCCAAGGTGTGGTAAAAGCAGTCTTCTCGGCGTCCTCTTCATCCATCAACACTTGATGATATCCCGCATAACAATCCACAAACGACTGTATCTCATGTTTGGCACAGTTATCAACAAGGATGTGGATGTTCGGTAAAGGAAAGTTATCTTTGGGACTCGCTTTATTCAAATCTCGGTAGTCAACACATACTCGAGTTTTTCCATCCTTCTTTGGCACGGGCACAACATTAGCCAATCACGTGGTATATTGTACCACTCGAATTACCCCGGTTTTCAACTGCTTAGTGATTTCTTCTTTTATTTTATCACTGATGTCAGTCTTGAACTTTCTTTGCTTCTGTTGCACCGGGCGACAGTCATGGTAGATTGGTAATTTGTGCACCACTAGGTCAGCTCCTAATCCTGGCATGTCGTCGTAAGACCAAGCAAACACGTCTTTAAATTCAAACAAGAGTTGGATTATTGCATCTCGTGTTTTCTCATCTGTGTGGATGCTTATCTTGGTCTCTCGGACCTCTTCATCAGTTCCCAAATTAACCGGTTCGATGTCATTCAAGTTTGGCTTAGGTTTATTCTCGAAATGTTCCAATTCTCGATTTATTTCCCTAAAAGCCTCATCTTCATCGTATTCCGGTTCTTGGTTCATTATTTCCGGATTAGGTGGCGTGTTCGGATTTGAGCATGAGTTCCGCAAGCATGTCATGTTATTTAAAGCCGCATTATTAGGACTGAAACCGAAGAATAAATAACAAAATTAGAAAGAGTGCAAAAGTAAGGAAATATTTATTTTATTTTCTTGGAATTTTCTGAAAACAAACAAATTACATTGGGGAAACCAAAAATACAAGAAAACAAAGAAAAACATCCAAGCTACATCCTGAAGTAACTTGTGATGAAGGAAAAACGACAGGACAAATCTACCAGAACTCCCGCCTGATCGGGAAGGGTGTGGCTTTCCAATTTTGCAATTTAGCTTCAGGGCCCACATACAGCACCTCAGCGGTGCTTGTTCCTTCTCCCGATTGGACCATATTAACATCATAGAGCATTTGCCTCATGGCCCCACATATGTCTTCAATTTCCTCCGCCGTAAAGACCTCGTCTTCTTCTTCTTCACTGTACCTTGGTCGGACAAAAGTTTGGTACAGATGTGGCAATGGTTGCGGCAGAACCCATCCTTTCTCCTTTCTCTTTTTGGCCCATCTTTCATCTTCAGGGGTTGGGCGAAAGCCCACTCCGAAAAACTTTTCAGCTACAGGTAAAGTTATCAGCTTCGGCACTCCTTGTAGGGACTTTCCCAAACCTTTTCCTGGCCGGAAGCCATGTTTAATCATTTCTTTCGCCACCATGATGGAGGCATTAGACAAAAAAGGTTGGGGGAGAGGGTTCCCTTCTTCGTGTTGATCCGCCAACACAATCTCGAAAGCTTGATAGACAATGTTTTCGCTTCCCGCTTCCGCTTCCAAGCAAGGTATGGATGGATCTCGGTAAATTGATTGCTCATCTTCCCCGTGGACCACGATCTCTTGTCCTTTGTGCTCAAATTTCAACATCTGATGGAGGGTAGAGGGCACAGCTCCGGCCGCATGAATCCATGGTCTCCCTAGAAGAAAATTGTAAGAAGTGTCCATATCCAAGACTTGGAATGTCACTTCGAAGTCCACCGGGCCGATGGTCATAATCACATCAATCTCTCCGACAGTATCTCTTTTCACACCGTCAAAAGCTCGCACACATATGTTGTTAGGCCGAATCCTTTCAGCTCCGATTCCTATGCGGCCTAAAGTGGAAAGTGGGCATATGTCCACCCCCGAACCCCCATCAACCATGACCCTCTTCATATAGTAGCCTTCGCTTTTGACAGTCAAATGCAAAGCTTTGTTGTGGGCGGCACCCTCCAAAGGCAAATCAGCTTTACTGAAGGAAATCCGATTGATCGCGAAGAATCTTTCTGTCATTCTTTCAAGTTGTTCTGATGAAGTCTCAATAGGCACGTATGCTTCATTCAAGGCTTTTAGCAAAACCTTTTGATGTTCAGTAGACTTCATTAGAAGGGACAACATTGACACCTGCTCTGGGCATTTACGCAGTTGGTCTATCACCTCGTAATCAGGCATTTGCATCTTTTGAAAAAAGACCTCTGCCTCTTCAGCACTTACAGGTTTCTTCGACGGGAAACGCCTTTGTGTGGCGTTATTTACCTCCTGTGTGTTTAAGTACTTCTGTCCTAAGACACTCTCAGATGAATTTCCCACGATCTCTTTCCCTTTGCGCATAACAAGCGTTCGTTGGTAGCTCCAGGGTACTGCGGATGGATCTGTCATTGGTTTTTGTTGCACGCGTGCAATAACCACAGGTTCATCTGGTTTTCGGGCCACATAAGTTCCCTTTGGTACATACATTGATGTTTCTCTCTTTAAATGGAACTTCTTGGGGGCACCTATGGACAATGGTTTTTCCACTCTACCTCGTGGGAGGTAAAGGACTCCACCCTTCTGAGACGATGCCTTCAATTCAATCGTCTTTTCGGATTTGGTTTCAAGAGCTTCAACCTTTTTCCCCATTTTCTCTTGTTTCGGGTTAGCCTCAGGACGCTTCTCTATGTTGGCGATGGCGATTATCGCTTTCAAAGCCGGGTCAAATTCTTTGTCGTCACAAATCATCCGAATCACCGGTCCGTTGTTGTGGGCTGGTAATGGGTTGTTTGTCACATTTGGGATGTCTTCATCTGCGAAGACAATCCTCCCTTGATTGATCAATTCTTGCACTGCCTTCTTCAACGTCCAACAATTGTCAGTACCGTGTCCTTCAACACCCGAATGATATGCACAGTATATCCCCCTCTGGTAGGCAGGAGAGTCTGGATTCTGCCTGTTCTGCGGAACAGGCTGCAATAGGTTTTCTTGCCCGAGTTTTGGGAAAAGAGTGGAATACGGCTCCCCAATTGGTGTAAAGCTCGTTTTGGGTTGCTCACGGTGGCGAGCGTTATTTGGCCGTGGATTATACTGGTTTGGGTAAGGAGGTTGGTTTCTCTGGAATGGAGGTGGATTCCTGTTGGCTGGTGGCTGTGGCCGTGCCTGAGGTTGAATGTTCATGACCGCATAGGGTGGAGGCGGAGGAGCATAAGCCATGCCGTGATGTGGATAGTAATGTTGGGGGGCCCTGTCGGAGAATACCTGCCTTGAGGTTCGATATCTCCTGTCTTCTACCGCCGCCATAGCAGATTCTTCTTTCTTCTTGCTTCGGGGCATCCCTCCAGACCCGCCTTGAATGGCTTGGGAAGTTGCCCGAATGGCCGCTTGGCTCAAAATTCGCCCTGTTTTCAAGCCATTTTCTACCATCTCTCCGATCTTGATAGCTTCGGCAAAAGGTTTTCCCATCGCCGACATCATATTTTGAAAGTAATCGGGCTCTTGAGCTTGGAGAAAAGTCGTGACCATTTCAATTTCGTCCATGGGGGGTTTCACCCTGGACGCTTGCTCTCGCCACTTGATGGCATATTCTCTGAAGCTTTCCGAGGGCTTCTTTTTTAAGTTCGATAGAGAATTCCTGTCCGGCGCAATATCGATGTTGTATTGGAATTGTTTTACAAAATCTCTGGCCAGATCATCCCAGATGTGCCATCGAGATATGTCTTGATCCATATACCACTCCGATGCTATTCCGACCAAACTCTCTCCGAAGTACGCCATCAACAATTCTTCTTTGCCGCCGGCACCCCTCAATTGATTGCAGTATTTCTTCAAATGAGCAATGGGGTCGCCATGTCCGTCGTACTTTTCGAACTTTGGTGTCTTAAAACCTGATGGCAAATGGACGTGCGGGAACATGCACAGATCGGCGTAAGATACACTCTTCTGTCCACTCATACCTTGCATGTTCTTAAAGCTTTGTTCCAAACTCCTCATTCTTTTTGCCATCTCATCCTGCTCGGGGGTCTTTGGATTTTGGCTCGGTAGGAACTCATATCGAGGTGGCTGAGAATATGTATTGGCTGCAACCTGGGTATGGTCCCGTGTGAGCGGTGGCGCCGGGAATGTAAAGGATGAGGAGTCGAAGAAAGGAGCATGTGCGGTGGGGTGCGTTGTGACTGGAACTGGCAACTCAATCGACGTTCTTGCAGATGTATCATGTGGTGTCACCCGAGGATGGGAGGTGGAGGGTGATTCAGAGAGGTTTGTAGCGTTAGAATACCCGAATAGAGTAGGCGGATAATTGATGGGGGTATTTGAAATTCCGCTTGACCTGAGAAGAATTTCAGGGAACCCAGGGATCAGACTCGGGGCTCTTTCCCGTTGTTCCAATCGTCCAACATCTCGAGCATGCGGCAACGCAACATTCTATTCTCCTCCAAAGCTGCCGACTCAGTAGCCGGGATGGTTGCCAATGAGCTTTCCTCTGAAACGGGGATGGTTGCTAAAGGCATTTCCGAAGACATGTCGGCACCCTTTTTTGATCTAGTAAAATAGGAATGAGTACTCTCAGGCTGCCGAACTTTTCCTTTGGACCTTGTGAAGTACGAATGTGGTGCCACATTACCGCAAAGTCAACCACTTTTACTAAAACCTGGATTTTGGCAAACAAACGGTTAGTCTGAAACAACATAACAGATAAGTAATCTCACGTTGGGTGTGATGCACTTATACAGTTGATAATGTTGCTACATGTATTTGTTTGTGATGCGTCATTCCGGTTTGTATTTTCTTTCGCTTTCATCTTTCCCCCCCCCCCTTTTTTTTCATTTTTATTTTTATTTATTTATTTTTTAGTGATGGTCGAATCTTATGTGGATTGCCTACGTATCATGTCCCCGCATGAATCAGACCGAGCGTAGTTCGGAAACAAATAGACATAAGATGAAGTGTTCATGAATTTTATTTCAACAAATTTAAAACTTGAAACACTTGCAAAATGTCAACAATGGAGAAAAACTCGTACAAGGACAAACAGACTCTAAAACAAAAGACTCTCCTAAGCATGTTCCAACGCCTCGAATCTTTGCGCCCGGGGGGCGTTGTTTGGCCTTGCTGCAGTTCTTGGGGTGAGATCTTTCTGTATACTTCCCAATTCCGCCATGACCTGGTGGACACATTCCATGATTGAAGAAAAGAGGGCAGGCCGAGGTACTTGTTCGCAGTTCAAACACTTCATAGTAATGTAGTGCCCGATCTCATTGATCCTGGTTCTGATTATGTCTTTTTCTCTGAGCAGCTGCCCTATGTGCCCGTTCTTTGCCCCTAATACTTGAGAGTTGCCGGAGACATGGTCCAAGAGCCTATCTATTTGTCTTTCCATCCGTGCCATCAAGTTGTGACAACGGTCTCTATCTGCTTTAGCATCCTGGACTTGCCTGAGAGTTCGCTCTTTAAGAGTGGCATTTGCTTTTCTCAAATCAACGATGATCGCATCATAGTCTCTCTCTACTTGTTGTAGACGGAGTGCTTCTTGGTGGGCCGCTCTCTTCCATTTTGTTCGGACTGCAACCAAAGCCGCTTTTGCCTTCTCCAAGTCTTCTTGGTGTTCAAAGGCTTTTCTTTCCAAATCGTTTATCAGCATTTGATCACTCCGACTCCTCCTTGACCTTTCTGCGGCCAATTGCATCTCTTGAATTCGAGTTTGGAGTGCTTCTCTCTCCTGCTCCCAACCGGCCCTTTCCCGATCGAAGTCAGCCTGTTGTATGTCCATGGCTGCTTCCAGGATTCCTTTGTCTTCTTTTAAAGTGTCGATGCAAGATTGGAAATTTTGTGTTGTTTCATGCTCAACCTCTCTAACTCTGGCTTCTATTTCTCTCTCCCAATCGACGGCATACTTCACTGACCTTTCTGACCTTTGCTCTGGTATTGGTTGGTTGTGGAACCATTCAAGATAAGCGAGACTCACTTCTCCCCGTTCCCGATCGGCAACCATTTCGTTGATGTCGGAGAGTCGACTACCGAACCAAACCTTCTGTGCATAAGTCTCCCTCGGGGTCTCTTCTATCACAAATTCCCATACAAATGATCGCATATCCTCAATAGGGGCCTTTTTCTGTTCTCTTCCCAGCTGCCGCATGACACGTAGCGGGGCATATGGTTGGAAACCCCCGAAACCCATTAATATGTAGAATGGGCGGTATGTCGACATATGCATGATTTTGGCGGAAGGGAACCAATAATAATTCCAGGTAAGTTGATCGGCTCTCAAAGAGTTGAGGAGTTCTTGCCAAGTCCTTAAGTCTTCTGGAAGGTTACAACGGGCGGCTCTGTTTGTATGACAGCGAATATAATTCAGCCAATCTGCTTTGAAGTTTATCACAATTGGGTGATGGTAGAGATGCTCTACAAACCACATTTGTAATAAAATATTGCAACCCTCAAAATAGTCTTGTCCTTCTTGGCACCGAGTTAAGGCCCGGAAGATGTCTCCTAGTATCATCGGAAGAACAGTGTGTTCCTCGTTACTCTGTAGATATGAGACCACCGCAGCTAAACGGATTCTGATGCGTCCACCACGTTCGGGAAAACCATGGTTCCCAAAAAAGCGATCATGAAAGCATAGATTCTTAAATCTCCCCAGGCGTCATAATTTAGCTGGTTAACAAATTCGACGTTTGAGAATTTCCCAAACCCTTCTTTATCACCGAATCTGTCGTAGAGATAATCTAGTGGCACCCAACCGTTCTCCGGACAACCGAGGGGAACCCGCCGGAGACATAGCTTTTTCAAGAAGTTATTCACACTCATCTGCCTAGGAGCTGCAGGTCTCATCTTGTGCAAATCTCTTCCGAGCCCTGTGAGTCCGCCCAATTCTTCCAAAGTGGGTGTCATTTCACAATCCCGGAATTTGAACACATTGCTTGTTGAGTCCCAAAACTCACTAAAGCTCTGATCACATTTTTATCCGGTTTTATCATCATGATGTCCGGAAGAAATTTGAGGTGCTTGTGAACTTGATTTCTTTCCCAAGCTGAAAAACTAGTCCACCATTTACGGAGCCGATCTGGGGTTTTGTCCTGGACCATGAACATAGGTGGTATTTCGTCTCTCACCCTTTTTTGGCCGATTCGTTGCGAGGAAGTCATGCTGATCCTAGAAAAGATAAAAAATGGATTTAAGATTTTTTTTTTTTTTTTTTTTTTTAATTTTTTTTATTTTTATTTTTTTATTATATATAAAAAAACGAATCTTGTTAATACGGCCTTTCAGCACTTGAAGAAGATTTGAAGGTTGTATAACAGGATACCAGTGTGATGTCTATATTCCGTTTTGCAAAATTAGTCCTCCGGC
The DNA here is from genome assembly GCA_032618575.1 of Nicotiana noctiflora. NCBI lineage: Eukaryota > Viridiplantae > Streptophyta > Magnoliopsida > Solanales > Solanaceae > Nicotiana > Nicotiana noctiflora. Next base: position 12,473 of record JASVEL010005875.1, read on the forward strand.
GCCCCTTTTGAGGCGTTTGGCTATTTTTTTGCAAAATTTCCTAACTCTCGACTAAGAACAAAAATCCTAATTCTAATATATTTTTTTTTTTTATTTTTTTTTTTATTTTTTTTTTTATTTTCTTAAAAAAAATCAGTATTAGTTGAGCCCGATATGGGTTGCCTACGTATCTCATTTTTGGTGAGAATCAAACTTGCGTAGTTCGAAAATAAAAGAACTAAATCATTTTAAGAAAAGAAAACGAACTATTTTTTAAACAACGCATTTCTAAAACAAATTATTTTCAAAGGAACTAAGAAAATTTATTTGAAAATTTATTTTCAAAGAAACTAAACTATTTTTGTAAAATTAAGAAAATTTATTTGAAATTTTTTTTTTTTTTTTTTTTTTTTTTTTTTTTTCAGAATTTATTTTTTTAAAGAACTAACTATTTTCGTAAAATTAAGAGAATTTATTTGGAAATTTTTTTTTTTTTTTTTTTTTTGCATTTTTCAGAAATTATTTTCAAAGAACTAACTATTTTCATAAAATTAAGAAAATTTATTTGAAATTTTTGCAATTTTTTTTTAGAATTTATTTTCAAAGAATTAACTATTTTCATAAAATTAAGAAAATTTAGTTTGGAATTTTTTGCAATTTTTCAGAATTTATTTTCAAAGAATTAACTATTTTCATAAAATTAAGAAAATTTAGTTTGGAATTTTTTTTTTGCATTTTTCAGAAATTATTTTCAAAAAAAACTAACTATTTTCATAAAATTAAGAAAATTTAGTTTGGAATTTTTTTTTTTTTTTTTTTTTTTTTTTTTTTTTATTTTTTGCATTTTTTTTTTCTAACTATTTTCATAAAATTATTTTAACTATATACCCTGACGTTTTCCACTTCTTCCTCTTTTTAACAAACCGGTCGGCATGTAAGATCGAAACAAATAAATGCACACAAAAAGATGCAACAAGTTGGTCTTTTTGTTTCGGGTACACCTGTCCTAGACAGGCCCAACCCCTGTGTTGAGCCTCCTAAGTCAAATATGCACATGATGCAAATAAACGTTCCTATCGGGGATCCGGCATAAGGTCTTGTTATTCTAAGTCATCATCCTGTTGGAAAAGTGTCTAGACTGGCTTTAACTCGAGCGGACAACTCGAGCCGAAGAGTGTCGGTGCACCGGTAGCATGGCTTTCCGGCTTAATTGACAAAACTCTCCGCCTAAACATGTGTGACTACAAAATCCTTCACCGGTGCCAAGCACCACAGCTATCTTGAGAAAAACGGGTTATGTCCAGCAAATGCCCGGTATTGTATTTCAAAAGACTCAGAAAAGAGAAAAATGGGTATCGGCACAATTTATATACAGTTCACGAAATATCAAAGCGGTAAAGCAACATTTAGCATATAAAATATAAACATGTAATAAAATCGGATAATAAATAAGCCAAATACAACAATTATTCAAAGCTCGAATTCTTAAAACCCTGAACCAGTGGTTCTGGGTTTGTGTCCCCAGCGTCGCCAGAGCTGTCACACCTCCTTTTGGCGCGCCCGCTACCCGGGGGTAGGAGCGCAAGGGAGTTTTTCCAATTTAAGTGACAATATTCGAAACGGGATTATTTTATTTATTTCAGAGTCGCCACTTGGAATAAATTATGGTGTCCCAAGTCACCAATTTATTTAAATCCCAAATCGAGGAAATTTCGACTTTCCAAATGAAGTCTGCGAACCAGAAATTCTAAGTAAGGAATTCTGTTGACCCGAGGGAAGGTGTTAGGCACCCCCGAATCCCGTGGTTCTAGCACGGTCGCTTCAATTATTATAAATGGCTAAAAATATCTGATTTTTAATACATGTTATCCTATATGCTTTTAATGGACTGAAACGCTTTTATTAAACTATACATTTAAAATTTTAAACGAGAGGCTAATTCTAAATAAAGCGAAAAATATTAACTTTGATGATACTTTGGTTGGTGTACATGTTTATTGAAGTTATTTCTCGATTAAATAAAAGAAAGCATCGATACGTGAGACGATTCCATCTTTTTTAAAGAAGAAGTGGGGAATTTAAGTCGAGTCCCTGAAGGGAACATTATTCTAAAAATAAAATATTACCAATTTTAAACCACAAAAATAAGGCTTCATTTTTTTGACAATTAGATACATGCAGCCATGAGTCTTTAAACCTCCCACTAAATCTAAATAATGTGATGGAATAGAACTCAACGAGTCTAGAAAATTATCTTCAAATTACCCAAAAATTCGATCAAACAATAACTTGCTGCTGAGTTACTAAATAACAGTATAATAACAATAAGCTCAAATTAACTGTCAAGTTTACTTAAATTAACTGTCGAGCTTAAACATACTCATAAAGATACTTAAAACTTTGAAGCCTAAACTAACCTTCCAAACATAGTAACAAACCTCTTAAACACTGAAAAATTTACAATGCCCTGCTGTTCATATAACAATTTCACTCGAGTACACTACAAATTCATCTAAGTACAAAATAAACTTCTCACAATACTTGACACATCATCTGAAGAGGGGTAAATCTAAACTAGACTTCTGAAACTACAGTATTGATATACCATACCCCTAACATAGGGCCCATATCCTCAAATACTCCTCAAGGCCAAACAACTTCATCAATAAGCTTAACAGTCCTCATACTCAATTACACACGTCAAACTAAGATGAGAGTTTCACTTTCAACCATGTTTAAATGAAATCTTAGCTTTAAAATGAATAGATGTTCAACTGATTAACTCAAAGTAGTTAAGCTAGCATGAGTAAATAAATTACATACTTAATTGACATGCTTCACACAAACTGAATTTAAACTTCATGTTTATTTCATGTACTTCAAATGCCTTATACAGAGAACCAGACCCATAGCTTCAGCTTATCATGCTATGAATTATAAGGAAATACCTGGAAGTAGAATTGAACAAATGGAGGAATTAGCAACAAGAAACAGTATGCAGCAAATGGACTAAACCAAAACAGCACAGCAGTGGCAGATCCAGAATAGGATTTCGACAGAAAACAGTAACTATCAAGCAATATCCGTACATCAATCAATGGCCCAGATTGAAGACCAACAGCAAGGCATCAGCAGTAATGGAACAGATAAAACAGTCGAAAACAAATTCCAAATTCCAAAATATAAACTCAGCCAATCCAAAACTCGATTACCAAAAAAAAAGGGAGAACTAGAGGTTATGAGACAATATTTCTAGTTTTCAAACACTTGAAGATCAAGAGTTTAAGACAAAAGTGTTTCTCTGTGTGTGTAGTGTTTTCCAGAGAACCTCTCTATGTGTGAATGTATTTCTCTGCCTCAAACATGTGCTCTCTGTTTCTAATCTGTGCTCTCTGTTAGTATGAATGCTCTATCCAGAGAGTCTGTCTTGTATTTAAAGACTAAGCTTACAAAATTTTTTATTAAAACACTCTTCTTTACAGCTTCTCTCTTCTTTCAACATGTGCACCCATTTATCTTTCATCATTCCCCCATGTTTGTTATGATTTTCCAGCTCAAAAAGCATTCACAAGGGTTTAATACACTAAGAACTATCATGACAACTCTCTGTCCAGCCCTATTTTAAAATGAAAAGGTGTATTGGCAAGCCATGTTCTTTCTGTTCAAAACATGTGACATAGTTCACATGTGCACTACACCTCTTAGACAAACTATTGTTGGCTTTCAGATTTTAAGTTAAAACAACTATCAGTAGTTAACTTATAAACTAAAATCAACCAAACAAACTTAATTCAATTCAACAGTGAATCAATGAATCTCGGCCAATGCCGGATTTGTAGCTCTAGTGTTCTAACAAACGAAACGACAAACCTAATCAACGACATTCGTATAGTCGATTACAACAAACACAATCAATAACACACAATCGATGAACAAAATTTTTTCATTCTTCAACACTTAAGCCGAGAGAAGAAGAAAAAATGAAGCAAATACAAAACTAAATGTTCAACGACGCTAATCGACGCGAACCTGTATTCAACAACATTGGTAATCAAATAGACAAAACAAGACTTTAGAATTGGCAATTCAATGAAACAGTGATTCTCGGCCAAAGCAGAGGAAAGAAGGAAAATGAAGCTAACTAATCGACGACGCTAATCGACGCAAACACATATTCTATATCATTTGATTAGCCGATTACGATATGCGTAATCGACAAACAAATCCGACAAAGCAGTGACTACACAATTTCGGACAGCATGTATAAATTCAATATCAACAACTTAACGATATTAACGACGAATCGAATTCGATTCACAATCACTCGTTAAACAGCGAAGAATAACAAACAATCAAGTCGACCAAATAAAAGGTCCCAAGAGATGAAGAAGCACACGAAAATCCGAAACATACAAACACTAATACTAAACAACAAGTATAACGATAAATAAAACAACAACAAAGAAAAAGAAGAAGAACAAATACCTTAAGAAAAGGAAATCGGAACCAAACGGGCTTGGCATTTAGACGAACTTGAAATCCTTTTGAGGCCAAACAGGTTGTAATCGAGTGTTCTCGAGTGAGAACAACTCGATTAAAACCCATTCGAATCTCAAAAATCTTCCCCAAAGAGACTCCGAAATCTTGTAGGTTTTCTTTGATGTTCGGATTTGGGGGTTAGGATTTAGGGCTTGATTCGAACTAATTGGTTTGTGGATTCGGATAGAGGGGGAGAAGGGTGGTTTAGGGGTGTGAGTTTGGGTGACCGGCGACGCCTCGCCGCCGGGTTTTGGGCGTGGGGGTAGCCCGGCGGCGGCTAGGGTTCGGGGGAGGGGATTTTGATTTTGGGGAAATAAACGGGAGATGGGAAATGGAATGGGTAGCCGGGTTTGGGGGGGGTCTTTGGGTTTTTGGGTATATTAAATGATAGGTTTAATTCTGACCGTTGGATTTAACAGATCCAACGGTTCAGATCAAAGGGGGTAACTGGGCTGGGAGATGGATCCGGGTATGGGTTGGTTTTTTGGGTAAAATATTTGGGCCTGGTCTAATTTCTTTTTCAAATGGCCCAAGCCGAATTTTCACTCTCTATTTCTTCATTTTCTTTTAATTTCTAATATACAACAATTCTAAATGCATTACGAAAATCTAATTAAATTATAAGAAATACTAATTAAGTCATGTTAACAATTAACGCACTCAATTTAAACATCAATTAAATATAAATCACACAATTAGGCATTTAAATGCCAAAAAATGTAAAAGATGAATTATTTCCCTTTTTTTATGATTTTCGTTTTCGTAAGATAAAATTAATTACTCCTAATTTCAAACTAGATGAGAAATGTAAGCACGACATATTTTTGTATTATTTTTTTTTTATTTAACTTAAACACATATAATCACGTATATACAAATGCAAATAAATACCAAAATAACACAAAAATTCACAAAAAAAATACACACCATAAAATAGACAATTTTTGTTTTGATTTTGTGGGAGTAATTTATGTTAGGCAAAAATCACGTGCTCACAATACCCTCTACTTATACAATATGACCCAGAAATGCAACTAAACTCAACCAGAACTCGCATTTTGAAAACTTGGCATATAGCAATTATCATTCTAAGTCTAAAGAATCACTCTTAGGTGCTGCTTGTGCTCTTCCTGGTTGCGGGAGTACACCAGGATATCGTCTATAAAGACTATCATGAACAGATATAGATACGGCCTGGACACTCTGTTCATCAACTCCATGAATGTTGCTGGGGCATTGGTCAACCCAAAAGACATGACTAAGAACTCGTAGTGCCTATACCGAGTGCGAAAAGATGTCTTGTGAATATCAGACACCCTAATCTTCAGCTGATGGTAGCCCGACCTCAAGTCTATCTTTTAGAACACCCTTGCTCCCAAGAGCTGGTCAAACAAATCATCAATCCTCAATAGTGGATACTTATTATTTATCGTCACTTTGTTTAATTACCGGTTATCAATACACATTCGCATCGAACCATCCTTCTTCTATACGAATAATACCGGCGCACCCCAAGGAAAAACACTAGGCCTGATAAAGCCATTCTCTAGCAAGTCTTGCAACTGATCTTTTAACTCCTTTAACTCTAGCGGGGCCATGCAATACTGCAAAATAGAAATAAGCTGAGTGCCCGATGCCATATCAATACATAAGTCAATATCTCTGTCGGGTGGCATACCCGACAGGTCTAAAGGAAAAACCATGGAAAATTCTCGTACAATAGGAACTGAGGCAATAGAAGGAACCTCTGCTTTGGAGTCGCGAATATATGCCAAATAAGCTAAACACCCCTTCTCGACCATGCATCAAGCTTAACGCATGAAAGGATATTGCGGGTGGCGTGACCTGCAGTCCCTCTCCATTCTGTCGGGGTAATTCTGGCAAGGCTAAGGTCACGATCTTTGCGTGACAATCTAGGATAGCATGATACGGGGACAAACAATACATCCCCAATATCACATCAAAGTCCACCATATCTAACAGTAATAAATCAACACGGGTCTCCAGACCCTCAAACACGACCACGCATGAACGATGCACCTGGTCGACTACTATAGAGTCACCCACTAGTGTAGACACAAAAACAGGAATGTCCAAGGCATAGCTAGGCACGACCAGGCATGGTGCAAAGTAGGAAGACACAAATGAATATGTAGACCCAGGGTCAAATAGTACTGAAGCATCTCTATCGCAAACTAGAATGGTACCTGTAATCACAGCATCTGACACCTTTGCGTCTAGCCTGGCTGGCAGGGCAAATAATCGGAGATCGGTACCACCTCCCTGAACTATGTCTTTGGGACTGTCATCCACCAACTGACCTCTACCTCTGGCGGAATGGCTTCCACCTCTACGGTCTCGACCTCTACCTCTACGATCCCTACCCCGGCCCCTGGCTGGCTAGGTAGGCTATGGGTCAGTTGGGGCCTGAATCATGAGACAAACACCCTGCTGCTGAGAACTGCCCGATGCTTGAGGGCAAAACCTGATAAGGTGACTGGGGTCACCACAACCATAACAAGACCTCGGCTGCTACAACTGTTGACCCTGACGGCCCAAATGACCTCCACGAACACTCTGATGAGGCTGAGCACTGATGGGCTACTGCTCTAAATACTGCTCACGAAAACCACGATCACCTGAACCACCCTGTGAAGCTTGGAGAGCTGATTGAAAAAGCCCGGAAGAATGGCCCCTATCACAAGAATCCCTGCCTTCAGATGAGGCACCACTAAATCTGCTGGAATAATGAGGCCTCTTGTCTGAAGCATGACCACCTCCCCGAGTAAGGGCCATCTCAGCTTTGTGGGCCACGTTAGCTGCCTCCTGAAAGGATATGTCACTACCAACTCCCATAGCCATCTGAAGTCGGATCACCTGAATTAACCCATCAATGAACCTGCAGACCCTCTCCCGTTCTGAAGGGAGTATCACAATTGCATCCATGCCAAATCCACAAATCTAGTCTCATATTGAGTAAGGGTCGTGGAGCCTTGCTGGAGGCGCTCAAACTGCCTCCGAAGTGCATCCCGCTGAGTAACAGGGAGAAACTTCTCCAACAATAGCTCTGCTAACTGATCCCATGTTAAAGCTGGGGACCCTACTTGTCGAGTTAAGCAGAAATCTCTCCACCAAGTCTTGGCGGATCCTGCAAGTTGGATTCTATTATTCCCATAGTCCTAGGAATCTCGTGGCAACTGAATAGGAAGTCTTGGGGATCCTCCAATGAAGCACCGATGAAGGTGGCAGTAAAAAGCTTGGAGAACCAATCAAGTCTTCATAGGGCATCAAAAGTCATGGCCGCTCCATTCTCGGCCTGAGATGTAGTGCCTATCTGAGCTGCCACTGCGGGCTGGACTACTGGGGCCTGATTCTGGGGAGCTACTAGCTCCGGAGTACGGGAAATAGGAGTCTGAACCCCTCCTCCAACCTGAGAAGCGGCTGGTGCAACTGGTAACAAGCCTGCTCTGGCGACACCGTCCATAAAGCCTGCTATCCGGACCAGAGCCTCCTGAAGATCCGGGGTGAATATAACCTCTCATGGGGCCTGAGATGGGTCCACTGGAGCTGCTGGGGCTGGAACCTCCTCACCATTTTCAATATGAGGCTCCACCTCTAGAACTGCCGCCTGGGGCTGAGCTCTGCCCCTACCACGGCCTCCGGAACGACCTCGGCCTCTGCCTCTCACGGGAGCTGCCTGAGGCTCAAACTACTGATCAACAGATGATAAAGCGCATGTTCTCACTGTCTGCAAAAAAATAGAGTGGAAATTAAATCAGCATTTGAGGAAACAAATCGCACGACACGAAAGAACAAATGAGAGGTTTTTCCTAACTCAATAGACTCTGGAGGACAAGTACATACGTCTCCGTACCTACCCCGCAGACTCTACTAAGTTTGTTCGTGAGTTGTGAGACCTATGTAACCTATCTGAGACCAACTTGTCACGACCCGGATTCCCTACCATCTGGATCGTGATGGCGCCTACTCGTAGTAGCTGGGCAAGCAAATTTACTCACCATCTTTCCATTAATAAAAAACATCCAGTTGTCAATTTAATAACATGAATAATAATAATAATAATATTAACTGCGAAAGTCTATTTTCATAAATTTGAATATAAATATGAAATACTCAACATAAATCCTCTACCGAAAACGTGGAGTCATTAACTCACGAACCACTAAGAATAACTATATATAATGGTTAGAAATAAATATAACAACCGTTTATCTTGATACAATGAGGCTACAATATAAACGAAAACATAAGAAGAGACGCCAGGCATGCGGACACCTGCAAACTACCTCAGTCTCGGGGGTATGAAATCCTGCTATCAAACTACTATTGTTTCTGCTCAAGTCCTGGACCTGTGCAAAAATGCACACAAGTATAGTATCAGCACAACTGACCCCATGTGCTAGTAAGTGCCCGGCCTATCCCGGCAAAGTAATGACAACCATAGGACCAGACCTCACATAAACCTGTGGAGTTCTATATACATATGTACCACAAAACAACAGAAATACTGAACTAAACAAATAGAACTGGAGGGAACGTGCGATGGGGAGCACAATTGAATACATATAACTCATCAGTGAAATAGAAACAGAGCGCAACAATAATTATCACAAAATAAGAAATTTAACAGTTGCACGACATCACTCTTCGTGCTTTTACTATAACCCTCACCCAAAAAATCATATAGAAGTGCACGACATCACCCTTCGTGCTTTTACTCTCATCCTCACCCAAACAATCAAATAAAAGTGCACGACATCACCCATCGTGCTTTTACTCTCATAACTCGCATATGGAACAGAATGTTCCTTCGTGCATAAATAATCAAAACATGGCACGGAATGATCCTTCATGCGAATATAATTAAAACTAGCATGGAATGAACCTTCGTCCATTATCACTCTTCCTCACCGAAACATCAGTCACAATCAACGGGCAAGAAGAATAAAATTAACAACAAGTACCATCCCGACAAGGGAGTAACAACAACAATAATAAGGTCCCGACATGGGAACAATAACAAGAACTTTCAATAAGGCCCCGGCAATGGAACAATAATTTAACCATCCCGGCAAGGGATTAATCGTAATTTAGCTTAAGAGAGTTCCACATTATTTCACAACATGTACAACAATGACTCACGGTCATGCTAGACTCCGGTATATAGACACTCATCACCACGCCTATACATCGCACTTGATCATTTACCAAATAGCAAGTTATTATACTCTAATCCTATTCCCTCAAGCTAGGATAGATCAAACACTTACCTCAAAGCCTTGAAGTCCGCTTAACCTTCAACTATTGCTTTACCTCGTAATTCAACCTCTAACTCGCTCGAATCTAATCACAATTTGTTCAAATGATTTAATAAACTCTATATGAATTGGTTTGAATGCATAAAAATAGTTTTCTCAAAGTTTTACACAAAAATTCCCGAAATGCCCCCGGGCCCACAAGATCGAAACTTGGGGTTCGAACCAAAATCTGGTTACCCATTCCCTCACGAGTTTAAATATATAATTTGTTTTGAAATAGGACTTCAAATCGAGGTCCAACTCCCCAATTTATTGAAAGCCTATGTTCTACCCAAAAACACCAATTTCATCAATGAAAATCTTTGATTTCAAATGAAAAACATGTTTAATGATGATAAGAGTTGAAAGAATTGAGTGAAAATTGACTTACAAGTGATTTGAGATGATGTTGCTCTTGAAAAATCTTCTACGGGGTTTTGGGTCTTGAAAGAATGGTGAAAAGTGACTAACATTCGCCAAAGTATAAAAATAGCTGGGCTGCGGTTATGGGATTTGGGAACAAGGGTTCCTAATTGAGAACCCAGGTCTGCTATCATGGTAAATGCGAAGAAATGTTCATTCGCATTTGCGAACTCAGTGCAGCATAGGGACCTTCGCATTTGCGACACAATGTTCGCATTTGCGATAAGTTCTTGCCCGCATTTGCTAGACCTGAGATTGCATTTGTGATCCATGCCCAGGTCACTCCTGCTTCCCATTTGCGATCAAGAACTCGCATTTGCGATGATTTCTTCGCAAATGCGAAGATACCAACTGGGAGAAAATATCAGCTGTGGTTTATTTCAAAAATGCTCTCGTGACCTATCCAATTTTCATCCGAGCCCTCGGGGCTCTAAACCAACCATGCACACAACCTTAAAAATATACCACGAACTTGCTCGCGCGATCAAATTGGCAAAATAACATCATTTACATAGAATCAGGACTCAAAACTCATGCATTCCCATTTAAACTTCATAAACTTTCAAACTTGGAACTCATAGTTCAAAACACGTCAAACGACGTCTGATTTCGATCAAACTTTACAGGAAGCGCTTAAATGATATATAAGACTTATACCGGGCATCAGAACCAAAATATGATCCCGATACCATAGTCTTTTAATCAATTTTCATTTTTATTTTCTTTAATATTTTCAGAAAAATAATTTAACATAAAAATTCTTTTACTAATGTTCTAGACCTTGGATTTCGATTTCGGACATATGCCCGAGTCCTATATTTTTCTACGGACCTTCCGGGATAGCCCGATCTCGGGTCCGGGTCCGTTCACCAAAAATGTTGACCAAGGTCAACTATTATTATATTAATATCAAAATTCTTCAATTTTTTCACAGAATTCACATATTCCAATATAAAAATTTCTCGGCTATGCGCCGGACTACGTACGCAAATCAAATCGAGGCAATATAAAATAAGGTTTTCAAGGCCTCGAAAACATGGAACATATGAGAAAAATAGGTGATGACCATTTGGCTCGTCACAGAGCTCTGATTGATTGTGAGACTAGAGAGCTCAAGATGAGGCTCAATAATGAAGAAATTATATTCAATGTGCAGAAATCTATGAGGCAACCAAGTGAGTTCGCCAATTGCTCTCTTATTGATACTATGGGTGTAATTATAAAGCCTTATGATGAGGTGTTGACGGTTGATGATCCCCTTGCTGCATGTTTGATGAATTTAGATGAAGTGAATGGTTAGGATTTGACAGAATGGATGTTTGCATTGGAAGGTAGAGGGTTCTGGAATAAAAATCTAGAGTTTGATCCCTTGCACTTAGAAAAAAAAAAGACCCCTCCAACAAAGCCATCCATTGAAGAACCATCTAAGTTGGAACTAAATCCACTGCCAGCTCACCTCAGGTATGAATTTCTGGGGCCCGACTCCGCATTACCTGTTATTATCTCATCTGTTTATTAGATGTGCAGGTTCAACATCTTTTACAAGTACTAAGGGAGTGCAAAACTGCCATTTAGTGGACCATGGCAGACATCAACGGGATCATCCCCACCTATTGCATGCACAAGATTCTGCTGGAAGAGGGGCACAATCCTTCTAGGGAATATGAGAGGAGGCTGAACCCTAATATGAAGAAAGTAGTGAAGAAGGAAGTCATAAAGTGGTTGGATGCGAGAATCATTTTCCCAGTCTGTGACAGTAGCTGGGTTTGCCCAGTTCAATGTGTTCCTAAAAGAGTGGTAGGACGATTGTAAAGAATGACAACAATGAACGTAACTAATCTCAACAACAACCGTCACAGGCTGGAGAATTTGTATGGATTATCAAAAGTTGAATCTAACCACCCGGAACGACCGCTTCCCAATTCCCTTCATTGATTAGATGCTAGATAGATTGGTAGGGAGGTCACACTTTTGCTTTCTGGATGGGTACTCAGGGTACAATTAGATCTCTATTGCATCTGAGGACAGAGAGAAGACCTCTTTCACCTGCCCATATGGCATTTATGCCATCGGGAGGATGCCCTTTGGCCTATGAAATGCCCCCGCCACATTCCAACGAGGCATGATAGCCATATTCACTGACATGGTAGAGGATATAATGCAGGTGTTCAGGGATGAATTCTTAGTTGAGGGGAATTCATTTGAGGAATGCCTAATAAATCTGATGCGTGTGCTAAAATGGTGCATCGAGACTAACTTGGTTTTGAATTGGGAAAAGTGCTATTTAATGGTACAAGAAGGAATAGTCTTGGGGCACCGGGTTTCAAGCAAGGGAATAGAGGTGGATCGAGTAAAGGTTGATGTAATAGCAAAGCTACCTCCACCAACTTCAATAAAAGCCATTAGAAGTTTTCTTGGACATAACGGTTTCTACAGGAGGTTCATAAAAGACTTCCGCAAAATCGCCAAGCTTCTCTATAAGTTGTTAGAGAAAGATCACCCGTTTGTATTTCTGATGATTGCAGGGTAACATTTGAGGAGTTGAAATAGAGGCTGGTCACATCACCCATCATGTTACCCCCAAGTGGGAGCAACCATCCGAATTAATGTATGATGCTAGTGACTACGCAGTGGGGGTAGTATTGGGCCAGCGGAAAGACAAATTGATGCACCCTATCTACTATTCTAGTAGAACGTTGAGCGGAACCCAGTTGAACTAAACAGTGACGGAAAAGACGATGCTGGATGTAGTGTTCACTTTTGACAAGTTCCGGTCCTATCTGATAGGATCCAAGGTAATTGTATACACTGACCATGCAACTCTCAGGTACTTAATAGAAAAGAAAGACTCTAAGTCACTCCTGATTCGTTGGGTGTTTCTACTACAAGAGTTCGATCTTGAGATTCGTGACCACAAGGGCACTGAGAATCAAGTCACTGATCATCTATCACGACTTGAGGGAGCTAAAAATGTAGTAAGAGTTGAGGAAATCCTAGAAACTTTTACAGATGAGCAGCTTCTTGCTACCACTCATCAGGAAGCACCATGGTATACAGACTTTGCTAATTACCTGGCCAGTGGTATTGTTCCTCGCGACCTTTCATCGGTCTAGAGGAAAAGATTTTTCGTGAAAGCTAATTATATTACTGGGATGATCCCTATCTGTTTAGAATATGCCTTGATAACATGATCAAGAGATGCGTCCCCGAGATCAAACAATCTTCTATTTGGCAGGCTTGTCACACATCAGCGTATAGCGGTCACTTTGGAGGAATCAGGACAGCAGCAAAGATGTTGGAGGCTGGATTTTTCTAGCCGACGGTATTTAAAGATGCTCACTTATTGGTTAAGGGCTGTAATGAATGTCAACAGGAACATTTCCCGGTGTCACGAGATGCCCGTGAACCCAATTCAAGAGGTGGAAATGTTTGATGTCTGGGGGGATAGATTTCATAGGCCCCTTCGTCATCTCCTATGGCAATAAGTACATTTTTGTTGTTGTAGATTATGTGTCCAAATGGGTAGAAGCTACAGCGTTGCCCACCAATGATGCAAAAGTGGTGGTTGGTTTTCTAAAGAAGAACATATTTACCTGCTTTGGGACACCACGCGCAATTATCAGTGACGGAGGCACTCACTTCTGCAATAGGGCCTTTGAAAAGTTGTTGGCTAAGTATGATGTGCGCCACAAGGTGGCTACTTCGTACCACCCGCAGACTAGTGGACAGGTTGAGGTATCCAACAGAGAGATCAAGAGTGTATTGACAAAAACTGTGAATGCCACAAGAACTGATTGGGCGAGGAAGCTAGATGATGCACTCTCGGCTTACAAAACAACTTTCAAGACACTAATTGGTATGTCACCATATAAGTTGGTGTTTGGGAAGGCATGTCATCTACCTGTAGAACTTGAGCATAAAGCCTGGTGTGTACTAAAACAGCTAAACTTAGACTAGGAAGCTGCGGGCACGTCAAGAGTCACTGAATTGCATGAGCTCAAGGAGTTCTGGTACCTTGCTTTTGAGAGCACAAGGTTGTACAAGGAGAGAATGAAGAGGCTACACGATCAGAACATCGTTGATCGAAATTTCAAACCTGGGGGCATGGTATTGTTCTACAACTCAAGACTGAGGTTGTTCCCGGGTAAGGTTAAATCACAATGGTTTGGACCATTTCGAGTAGTTGAAGTTTTCCCGTCAGGAGCTATGGAAGTTGCCACTGAAAAATGACTCTCGAACATTTAGAGTCAATGGTCAGTGGTTGAAATTATATATGGATATGAGCGAATATAAGGAAATGTCTGAGCTGCACTTGAATGAACCACAGAGGTCGAGCGAGCCTTAATTGCTCTCATCTGAGTCGTGCCGCGATGTTAAATCAGGCGCTGCGTGGAATGCAACCCATGAAATTATTGTAAGTATAACACGTTGTAATACTAAAAAAAAGGTCAGAATCAGAGAGGTACCCAAACCGCGGTTGTACCGCGATCAAGGTCAAACACCTCGCTGAACCTGGTATACCGCAGTTCTACCACGACCGTGGCAGAACCACGACAGACCCAGACAGGCCCAGGTAAGTTTTTATTTTTTTCCTTTTTACTTTACCCCTTTTAACCTAAACACTCCCACCCCACTTCTATTCAGCAGAAACTCATGCCCCCCTCACATTGCCTCTACACATATCTTCTTCTCTCTTTCTCACCCTTTTCTTCTCCCAAAATCCCTTCTCCCTCACCCAATATCCATTCTCATCTTCTCCAAAACTCTACCTCCACTCATCCCATGTTCCCTCAAGTAAGATTCTCTTCTCCCCTCTATTTCTTCTTCTTAATTAGTGTAATTTAGTTTTGTGTTAGTTTTGTAAACCCTAGTTACGATTAGTGTTCAAGTTTTAATTTTTGCTTTCTTTTATGTTTTATATTGTTGTATTTGATGTTTGTGGGTTTGTTTTGTGCTAATTCGGTTGGGTATCCATTATACTTTAATTGTGGGGGGTTGTTTTGATGACTTGGAGGCCTAGAAAATATTTTTGTGGTGTAGTTTGGTGAAGGGCCATATTTGGCCGAAAATTGGAGGTTTGTTGTACAATTTTGAGGCATTTTATGCCTAACCTAGGTTGTGGTGGTGTTGTATTTGGTGGATGGCAGTGTCCTAATTGGTGTATGGCAGTGGTGTATTTAACGTGAATCGCTTGAGGGAGTAAATGTGGGGTGTTGTATGCCGGAATTTGTAAAAATTTGTGGGGCTTTTGTGGAGCTTGTTATCCTTGAACACCTTGTTAGTGGGGAATGGCCACTTTGTATGAATGAAATAAATGGTGGAAAGTGTTTCGTGCCATCAGGTGGTGAAGTCTGAGTATCCATCCAACTGGCACAGGTAGGATATATTTGATGGTTTTCTAAATTCTTTGCAGGTACTATGGCTCCAAAAAAAAAATAGATCGGCAAGCACATCCTACCAGCCTACATATGATGAATCACGGTTCGAATCAGAATTTGTAGAGGACGACTTTCATGCCATGGCCTCAAAGAGCTTCATCCCTGAGATTCAGAATGATAGGGCAGCCCTCCGGACGGAAAAAGAAGAGATATATGAGGAGGTCCGGAGGAGGTAAATGGAGTTCTTATTTGATGAAGCTACACCGGTGAACAGGGTGATTGTAAGAGAGTTCTACGCCAACTGTCCAGCACACATGGCGCGAAGGCTGACTGCAAGGGCATGTTGGTTGATGCCTCAGATCAAAATATTCGCTAGGTGTTGCGGTTGCCTGAGTTTACTGCTAATACCGACTATTACCAGGTCGCGATAAAAGTCACTTGGGAGACTATGACTGATGCCCTCTGCACAAGGGGGCAACCAACCTAGATACAAGATCATATCACCCTGAACTCCAATTCTTTCACCTACTTGGCTAAGTGTTGGCTCACTGTTATTTGTAGCAAGTTCTTGCCATCCGGCAATACGACTGACATGAACTTCCAAAAAGCCCTCTTGACATGGTGTTCGTCACAAAGAAAGATTTTGATGCGGCTAAACTGATTGGTGATGAAATGATCATACGGTCCCTGTTGCGGTTAAATGGATTTTACTTCCCCTCTTTGGTGACTACATTGTGTCTACTGAGGAATGTACCCATCAATCCCACTGAAGAGATTTGCCCCAGAAAGAAGATTTTAAAGCTTCGAGAATCCGAGTGGGCAGGGGTGCATGCACCACCATTCAGATCGATGAGGAGGATGATGACCCAGCTCCTCTAGCACCATCAAAGGAGATCCTATGACATTGCTAGATCTTTTCGGCGCCCCAATGCTGGGGCAGGCTTGTCCAGATCACAGTACACCCGCCCTATGCTGCGTACTATGGAGGAAGAGGTCGAGGATCTTCAGACCTCGGTGAAGGGCTTACACACGCATGCGGATGCCATGTCATAAAGGTAGTCTGTATTTGAGAGCCGGTTCATGTCCTGATTTCGTGCGTTGAGGAGAGCTTGCAATGTAGACCCAGCACCGTCTCCGACATCAGTGATCAACTCAATTGATACACTACGAGGAAAATCAATTTCAGTTCCTGCATAAAAACATAGAAAAATTCACTTATGTACGTTTAGTATGATAAGAGAAGTGTAACGAACAATGTGAGATATGTGAATTTTGTAGTGCGGTTCAAGATGTCGATGATGGGGAGAAACGTAGAGGAATAGGGGAATATTAGTAGAATAGATTCAGACGTAGAACATCTACAAAAAACTAAAGGTAAATCGTGTGGACGGGGAAGGAATTAACTGAAGATAAATCGTGGGGGGTGTGGGGGTGGGAGAAGAGAGAGGCGAGTAAACCAAAAAAAAATGAATATGTGATCCTAAAATCATGCCTAGAATAAATGAAGCAATAATTATACCCTTAATATGAATTATTGTATATAAATGGTAATTTGATATGCTTAAGTGTAATAAACACAAACCTTAAACATTGAGGGTAATACGGTTTCATATATGGTATAGGTATGTAAAAATTCCTAAATTAAAATCTCAAAAAACTATACGTCACTCACAAAATTCGCCACAATGTCGCTCAATGTTATTTGTGGCCCAAAGTATATTAGTTCGGGATAGAGAATAGTACTATATGTTTTTGGACTTCAGGCGGTTTTTCTTTTGAGAAGTTGTTCACCGTTGGATCTCACTAATACAACCCTGTAATTTTAGTTAGCGAAATGTTTTTTTCTCATTACTCCCGGAGATGAATGACACTTGAGGAATTTTATAAAACAAAGTTTTATCAGAATCAGAAAATGGTAAGTACCCACTGCCAGTGGCGGAGCCATGTACTCGAGGGGTATAAAGCGACACCCTTTCGTCAAAACATTATACTCTCTAACTATGTATATTTTTAAATATGCATATATGCTACATATTGACACCCCTTAACTTCTTCGTGAGTTTATTTCTTTATATTTTAACCTCTTTAATAAAAATCCTGACTCTACTACTCTTAGTGTTGTTATTACTGCTTTTTACCTTAATTGATCTAGACCTCCACACATTCCTGTCAAGGGTTATGTCCTCAGTAAGCTGAAGCGTTGTCATAACCTATCTACTCACATCTCCCCAATACTTCTTTGGCATACGTTATTACTAGTTGTCGTTGTAACTTAAGGAAGTTAGCCCCCCACCACCACCAAATGATATTATTCTTGGGTTGCTTATAGGCTTTTAAGATTAGATTTTAATTTGCCTAATCCGTTGCCTCATCCACATAAAAGAAAAGATTTTAATAATCTTACAGTAATCATGTTTTGCAGCAGGGCCCTTCATGGTACTTGACACAACAAATAAGTATTTAGTCAGCAGAATACAATATTTCACATTAACACTAATAAAAAACCATACAACAAATGTTTATTCAGCACAATACCATAGTTCACAATAACACTATAGAAAAATAGAAGCAACACTCAAGCGGGTCAGGCTACAGCTTTAACTCAACTTTATTACACTGTTACACACACAAAATAACCCCAACTTCTTGTCTATCCTTTATTTAATACACATGGATAAAGAGGTAGGTTCTTATATATTTAGTCAATATAAAGAATTGGGGCTCTTATTTCCTCGTGATTAATGGCAAGGAGAGTAGCAGTAGCAAGCATATTTTGGCCAGTGATGTTTGTGATCACCCCATTTGTACTTCTTGCAGATACCATATTCAGCTCCAAACCAGTGTTTGCAGTGGTGGCTACATTTGTAAGAGTAGTGGCAAGGCCCATGCCACTTGTGACTTTTCTTCCAGCAGTATTTTGCTTCTTTCGTTTGTATTTGTATGGCTACAAAATCATATAGATAAAAATAATATAAGAATTTTGAAGTTAAATGTGTGCAAATATAAAATAATATCATTCCTGAGCGACCTAATATGCTATTTAGAGATTTGTTGTCAAATCTACAATTTGGCTATATTTATAGCTGAAGTACACAATAGCCCTGTAAGTAGACAGTTTTAAATTTTTATCCTGCCTTGCCTCATGGGTAGAACTTCATATTTAGTGAATGTTGCCTCACTTGTCTCATGGACAAAACCATGAAGTTTCATTCATGGGGCAAGAGGAGGTCCAAATTTTAAGACCACTAAAAAAAAATGTCATATGTATATAAACTTTTTTGGATATTTATATTCGTTTCGGAACTCAAAAATAATGTGATCATGAGAGATAATAACTTTCAAAGGACAAAATAATACTCCCTCCGGTTCACAATGAGTAATTTTTTGGCTTTTTTTTTGTAGTCCAAAATAAATAATTTTTTCAGATTTCAAAAATGAATTAATTACTTTTTTTTTTGCATTATCCATGGAGTAAATAGTGTTTAAGTATGTGTTAGGAGTGTTTATGTGATGAGATAGTAAATTTTAATATGGTCAATTTTATTACTAATTAATGTTCAAAGGTGAATTTTTTAATATGTGTGAAAACAGTAAAAAAATCACTTATTTTGAATCGGATGGGGTATTGAAAAACGGCTACATCTTAGCATTCCATTACCTCTTAGACTAGAGGAAAAGTTGGAACTACATATTTCAACACTTCTAGTTGGTATGAAAAGAAATATTACAATAACTTGTATCATTATAACTAATAATTAAATACCGACAATGATGAATATTTATACATGTAATGCGTGGTGGTTAGTGAAACATAAAGGTTGAGAGATCCAAAGAATTTAAAGTAAATAAGTAAAAATATGAAAGCAATAAAAGAAAGAAAAATGAACATAACAAAACAATAAAATAACTAAATAAGTGAAAATTTAAGGAAAATTTCAAAGAATTCTGCCATTATTTTGATCCAAAATTTTGACAAGATCCTAATGACAATCCTTTACGTTATGATCAGTTAGTTCTGTCTTAAATTCTTGACTCACCATTTGCAGCAACAAGGAGGAGGCAAAAGAGGAGAGCAAGAAAAGTTGTGTACTTTGCCATAGCTGTTATTTCTTTTGAATACCAGATGAGGAAACAAACAGTGGATATGGTGGTATTTATAGCATTGGGAACTCATATTGTCAACTTAACTCCCTTTGATTTGTTCAAATATTACGTTGGATCGATGTTGGCGTACTTATAATGGGTATTGAAACTACACTATCAAGTACAAAGAGTTAGTCATGCACAAGTGACATTTCTTTAATTGAAGAATTTGAATTGATCCATAGACAAGTATGGAATTGGCACACAAATAAGCATAATCAAAGTAAGAATTTGAAAAAACCTATTTTGACATTCCAAAAGGGACCCCCAAAAAAAAAAAAAAAAACAATAGGAGATTTTTTTCCGTTTCCCTAACTAATATGTAGAGAGTTATCATTATCTGTATTAGTAGGAGTTAGCAGTTTTTAAATTATAGTCGAGTTACATGTAAGTTAACCTGGATATTATCATATTAAAAACGATTATAAACGGTATTTCATCAAGTAGATTATATTGTTTGTGAGTGTTCAAACTATAGTTAAATAAATAAAAATTCGATCTCTTTTTAATAGTTTGAGATGTTCATAGCTATCGTTGTGACGTCAGAGCAGGCAAATATAGGTCATGCATTTAAGTTTCACCACCAACTAATTGAAGAAAAGACTTTCATGTGGTTGATACATGAAATAAAATTGAGTTGCACCTAATAAGGTGTGTTGATGATATAATTAAAGGGATCATAAAATATATTTGCCCTAACAGTTTACACTTTTAAATAACATGATAATACACCCAGAGAAATTTGTCAGTGTATTAACACAAGATACGTGTCACAGGTAATTTTCAATTGATATATTGTAATATTACATGTCAAATAATGTTTCATCGAATCAAGGAGTTCAAGAAGCTTTCTTTGGGTTACAGCAAGATATCAAGTCTAACTCATTGAATATGTCAAAATTAAAGTCCTTATCATTTTATTTTTTTATTTTCACATTAACCGTGTTGATCTTATCCTATTTGCTATTTAATTTGAAATTGTGTACCATTTCATTGAAATGGGCATTCAACTGAACCGCCATTTAGATATAGTTAAATGTCATGACTCATGATAAATTATACAACGTCAAGCTAAGGTTATGAAGTTTCCTTTAGAGCATATCAGTTTTTTTTTTTTTTTTTGGTTAATCCTGTAAGTTTACATTCGTTGGTGTCTTTTATATATATATATATATATATATATATAAAGTATTTCCAGTAGATTTATAATAGTGGCCTGAACAAGACCATATACCCCAGTACAATGCACTACCACAATTAAGAATGCTATCCATATGTCAAACATGCCCATCAATCGAGACATATTGGAGATCTAAAATGAAGGAAAAATTCTTCGTCAGGACATAAAAAATATGGAATTTTTTGTGAGATTGTGTAGGGTAAAATAGGGGTCAAAGTTTTTCCCGCTTTCTCGATGTGAAAAAGAAGGGGAAGCACAGATCAACGTGGTTATAATCGAGGATAGGAACCTCTCATATCGAGATACAAGAAGAATGAACGATGTATCTGAGATCGGACACGGTAGAGCGATGAACCCTGAACCAAGTATAATTTCTTGACCTCGAAAAAACGCGGTGAGAGGTTATGTACGACGGACGGGGAGTGTAATATTCGCCCTTAACCGGATATTACGGTGCGCCGTTCAGTATCAATTATAGATCAACAATTATCGAAAGAAGAAGGTTTTTACCTATTTTAGACTAGTACTAGGACTAAAATTCTACCCGCAGATGATGGATTCACAATCCACTGCCTTGATCCACTTGGCTACATCCGCCCCTACCCCGCACAGGTTGAAGTCTCTATTTACGATCAGATCTTTTCCTCCTAAACCTTATCCATTACGTCAACCCTTCTTCAACAGGAAGGTAGGAGAGAATTCCCCTTTTCAAGGCCCCTAACCTAGTCCTCGTTTGGTTAAAAGGGGAAACTTTTCTTTAGTCTGATGCACTTTTTTTTTTTTGGTGAAAAGAAAGCATCTATTATATATAAAAAGGTACTAGTACATCAAGGTGGATGCAACGCAGGCATCATAGTAGCTAGAGTAGAAGATATAATAGAAACAGGTGTCCCCGCATGGGTAACACTACTATGTTCTAAGGTAGAAATAGATACTACATTACTATTATAAAAACTAGCTAGTTATAGTAGGGAGCAGTTGTGATGAAGCAGATACAAGTCTCCGTTTGGGATTGCCATGTTGATCTTGCTGTAGATAAGGTAAAGCAAAAGGTTGTGGTTGTGCAAAAGTGTGCAGGGAGACTCTTCATTCCTGGATCCATCCTTTTTTCCCTGCTTGTGCTTGGTTAAATATTAATATTGCAGTACTATCAATAAGTAGTTGAGTATTTAGAGGTAGTCGTTTGTTTTTCAACCGTAGGGCATATGGTATGAATGTAGTAGAAGGGATGTGATAGGGTTTGGGTGGATGACGCATACGAATAATATCATACAACCAAGTCATCATAGAATCCATTGCAGATGAAGTAGTGCATGAAATTGGTTTTGATAAATTAAGGTGGTTCCATAACTGTATTGCATTAAGGGCAGCTGAAGAATATGTGTTGCATTGTTTCAGGTGCCAAATAACTAGCACATTGTGCATATGGATGAAGCTAAGATACCTAAACGGGAAATGTATTCAGCAGTAGGAAGTTTATTATGAGAAATTAACTAAAGTAAGAAGTATATATTTGGAGGGGTCTTCAAATTCCAAATCCAATTATAGGAAGATGTGTAACTGGTATTATTGTTAAGTGATGCATAACAAGACTTGACAGAAAAGATACCATCAGACTTAATAGATCAAAAAATTTGATCAAAGTGTGTTGTTGAGAGAGGCATGTATATGTCTTTGATGCTTTGCTCAACTTTATATGGTAATATGAAAGGCAAGTTTTCCGAGTGCCAAGTCTGATTATAGTAGTAAGTTGAGACTATTTTCTTCTCTTCATATTTAGGGAATGGGCCGGTGATACAATTACTGAGTACAAAATTTGGTTTAATCCAAGGATCAAACCAGAAATGCACATGTTTGCCATTTGTAATGTTCCATTGAAACCCTAACCGACAAAACCACCAACCCTACATTATGTTTTTCCAAGCAGATTAAACCCTTTTTTATGAGATTTTTTGGACGTAGATAATATATTCAATAATACTTGTGCCCATAATTGATGAGTATTTTGGAAAAGACGGCATGCAAGACTTGCGTGTAATGACTTACTCTTAATGGAGATATTTTGAATGCCCAATCCATCTTGTTGTATTGGTTGGGTTACAGTATTCCATTTTACAAGATATAATTTTTTCTTTTGCGAAGTTGTGCCCCAGAGAAAGTTCCTTTGATATCGATTGAGAGAAGAAATTATAGTGGCTGGTATTGTATTATATTGCATAAGATGGGTTGGTAGTTGATTAAGGATAGTGCAGATGAGAGTTATTCTACCTACTTTGGATAAGAATTTTGTTTTCCAATCCTCAACTTTATTCTTGAATATATGAAGCAAAAATTGGTAATCTCTTTTTGAAGGTGCTTTTGTGAAGATGGGAAAACCCAAATACTTTCCAAAGGTTTTCCCTTCCTTCAAATGGAATAGTTGGAGGACTGTATGTCTTATTGGAACGGCACAATTTTTTGAGAAGAAAATATTTGATTTCTAAAAATGTATAGTTTGCCCCGAGTGATTTGTAAAGTTAGCAAGAGTACACACAATTGAATCAGATGTAGTTAGGGGTGGGCATCGGTCGGTTCGGTTCGGTTTTGGAAATTATCGATTTTGCCTATCGGTTATCGGTTTACAAATATCATAACCCGATAACCAAACCGATAAGATATTAGTTATCGGTTATCGACTTATCGGTTATTGATTCTTATCGGTTCGGTTATCGGTTTACCCGATAAGATAAAACTACAATTAAACTGAAATATTATACTGAAAACATGAGTCAAAATTCATGAAAAGATAAACCCATTCCACGTTCTTGCAATGGAGGAGTAAAACGTTAAGAGTCAAAATGCAATGACACCCAAATGATTGGAGGAGTAAAATGTTAGATTCATTTGTTCAATGACATAGCAGTATAATAACACCTATATAACAAGTTCTTGTATAATAACTGAAACAAGATTTTTTGTATAATAACACAAGAAAATGATGATTTGATAAACTGGTTCTTGCTCTTGGAGTGAACTAACTAAAGAGAAGGCTGGAAGAGGCGAGGGAACAGAGAATGAGGAAAGGGATATAGGAATCTAGTAAAATAAAAGGGAACCCTAGTATATAAGGGTAGATTAGTAAATTACTATATTCTTATTGGGTTATCGGTTTTTACCCGATAACAAAAATATAAACCGAGACCAAACCGATAACCCAATAAAAAAAATTGTTTACCCCGTTACCGAACCGTTAACCCAATAACCCAATACCGATAACCCAATAAAGAATTAACGGTTCGGGTTTTCGGTTTTACCCGATATATGCCCACCCCTAGATGTAGTAGAAGTAATTTTTGCTGCGAGGATGATGTCGTCAGCACAAAATAGAAGAGAGAGTTGATGGCCCCTTTTGGCAAGGGTGATGAGTTACCAAGAGCAGGGGCGGAGCTACAGTAGTGAGTGCAGGTTCGGGCGAACCCAGTGACTTTTTATTGATCTGTATTGGTATTGAAAATATTTCTACATCAATATAGATATAACATTCCGAACCCAGTAGCAAAGCATCTGTGGGTTCAATGGTAAGGGATATTGGTTCATCAAGAGAAATTCCCACTCAAAGCAATGTTTTATTTCCTTACTTTTTACATTATTTGTTTTACAAATCACAAACTAAACAACGACGATGTTTTCTTCTAATAGGCATAAGAACGATTTTCCTATGACTTTCCTCTAAACAGAGATTAAACTAATATTTTTTCTTTTAATAATAAATAAAATATAAAAATGTTTTCTTTCTAATAAACAAAAGAACAAAAGCCTTTCAACTCCAAACAACAAAGCTCAATTTCAAATAAAAAAATTTAGGGTTCTGCTCTGACGATCGCTGCTAACACAATATGCCATACGCCCTCCAACTCTCCGTTGTGTATGTTCTTTCTCCCTTAAAAGTTAGACTCTTCTTCCTTCTTCAATTTTTCTGTTATGGTTTTTGTTCATGTTTTTCTCTAAGTAATCCATCCACTGTCCTAATTTCTTATTTTTAGTTTCTTAGCGAGACCAAATTGCATTCACATGGGTACTACTTAAAGATAAAATTATCATTATATTTTATATAATAAATGTGGAAAGCAAGATTTGCAAACAAATGAAAACCTGAATCACTATTTAGCCTTTTAACCTCCGAAGAACAGAAGATCTGTAACCATTCGCTGTGATGAAAACAGAAAGAAATGAACCTCCCCTTTGTAATAACAGTAAAATCTATCAGCTTTTCATTTTTCATTGTCTTTCCCATTTGACATCACTATTTCTTGATACTAGACCTTGTTACTAAACCTATGTCGGAATGCTAGAATTTAGAACTCACTACGTTCGAAACCTAGCTCCGCCTCTAATCAAGAGTGATAATCAACTTCCATGTGAATTGTGCGCGAGAGCATTTCAGGCAAAAGATAAACAGATAAGGAGATTAGGGGTCTCCTTGTCTTAGGCCTACGGTAGGTAGGAAAAATTCACAGGGGCTCCCATTGATTTATGGTCGTTGATGTAGTAGTAACACAAGACATGATTAATTGAGTAAATTTAGGATAAAATTGAAGGGTAACAAGGTAACATATAGAAAACTATTCTCCACATCACACTGATGCGGCATGCAACCCGCTCCAAATAACATACCCGAGGCGGCGTGCCACCCGATCCAGATACCATACCTGTGGCGGCGTGCCACCCGATCCAAATAACCCGTGGCGGAGTGCCACCCGATCCGCACATAAATCACGCAAAAGGAAATGCACATGGAGTCAAATTGCTCATTACAATAAACATATATAGCCTCGGCACTGACATCCGCCACGAAGGCCCAACTGACAAAGCAATACCTACCAGCCGTCCGCTGGTCCTGGGGTACATCTACCTCGCTAGAACATAATCCGATGCACTCTACTGCGCAATTTGTGACATTTTCCGACATATTCCATATCACATTAGTCTAGTCAGCCTGATTTATGACAACCGGTCTGCAATCAAATATCGTAACCCAAATTCATCATATCATGCAAAGAGAGAGCCACTAGGGCTTCCAATTTCCAATAACTGCTAAACGGTGCCGATACACACGATATACAACCGCTGCATAGGCGAATTACGAGAACTTCTAGTCTCAAACACATATATAACACATGAATCACTATATCTGATTCCACACTCTACCGTACGAATACATAACACACAGCAAGCATCCATTCATACCACAAAAGCCATTCAGAAATTTCCCTATGCCATCAACAACTCAATCATCATAGTCGATCCAACAAGAGAATACCACAATACCACTAGATATTATCAGTTTACATTACCCTATCCTTTTTGACCATATACCCTGCCAAATCACTAGAATAGCAGTACCATTTTTTCTTAATCACCAGAAAGATCGATTCTTGAATCACTTGCAGCTGCCCGCGCTGCTCAAGAATATAATGACTTCCATTATATTAGGGATTGAACCAAAACATTTAACACGCAAATCTAAATTCTCCATATCGTAACACAAAGACCATACCATACCCGGATAACAAGAGGACTTCTATCTCTCTCCTGCGCCGCAGACATCGACGCACTCAACTAGTCAAGGACTTTCATGATCCCATATAGGAGAAAAATTATTATACACTCCACGTTTTGCATACCCATAGGAAATATACTCATCTTCAAATCACGGTAAAGCACATCAAGAACTCCTTCTCCCAATTCCATTGCACAAGATGACTGCAAGGACTGCATGACTGCAAGGACTGCATCCCTTTTGCCCAAACCAAGCAAAGCAAACTGCCCAGCACGCAAGAGCTTTGTTGCATAATACCTGCAAGACTCATTACTTCGAACACATACCAGGAATTACTCATATCCTTATCATACCGTTTCAGTTCATTATCAAGCTGTTCCAATTACCCAATTTCCTTTCTGATTCGTCTTTAATTTAATATTAGCCTTTACTCTAGCACCACAATACCTCAACTCAGGTTTACCATAGGAGACTCGCACATAAGACCATACTGTCTAAGACGCATAGGCCACTGAATATCCTCTCAAATGTCTCCCAGAAATACCACATTCCAGAATATATTACTTGAGGAATTTCCTGAGAATCTGAATTCGTTACTATTACCTTCCAAATACGGATACATAGAATCCTATAATGACATAACATAGCACAAGTCTTGATCTCTTCTAATGAAAACACAGTCTCTAGCCACATAGACAAACTTAAGACACCTGATTGCCATATGCAAAACCTTGAACACAGTAATACCATTCTCGCGAGAGTCATTCACTCGTATTCAGCTATAAATCACCTGTCCTAAATAAACATAACCATTTGTGCCTTGTTAGTACTCTGACACCGCGGACATGATTTCATATAGATACAAATAACCATCTTTATTTTTTATGCAGTGAGCATTCTTTATCAATAGAAACTCAAAACATCCTAATATTTCTTCACATCTACGGTGCACCATACAACCTTTACCAAAATGTTCCTTAACCCTCGCCATTCTCGGCTCAATTTCCGCGACCAGAACTGATTTGCCAACATACTTTGAGACAGAACCAACATGACACACAACAGTGCAATCAGTTAATCAATAACAACCTCCCAAACTTGGCTCGAAGCCATATATTAAGGAACTTTTAACCACTCATGTATTCTTACTCAAATGATGCCACGTTGTTATAGTGAGATTAAACTCAAGTCATATACAAGCTTTGGCGGAGACTCGAATCATCAGAAATCTTAACTTTTCTGCAATTCTTGCATTTATTCACACACAACAGTTAAGCATACTCTTTAGGAACTAAAAAAACATGAATATATTCACCACGCCCATAGCTAGGGCTACATAGCAGATCACAATAAGAAGCGAACACCTTACAGCTCACCCATTATTGAACTGCCATTTCCACAATTAGGGACAATACCTGGTCATACAAATTTTATCATACGAGCTTGCAAAATCAGCACCTTGGTGCTCAAGCCATAGACAAAGATCCGGCCTCAAGTCCTCCCGACCGGCCCAACATGAACTGACAGAGATTATACGTCGCCCCTCGATCGGGGAATCACAAGCCATCAAGGCAAATTTATTACTAAGCACTCGAGTGCGCATATAGACGTGTGGAAGGAATTTCAAGAATTACATCTCAAGATGAATCAAGTACGCACGATAATAATTCCAAGAATGTGAAGTGTTCCCTAAAAGGTCTGCAGCCTCCCGAGGATAAGTACAGACGTCTCCGTACCGATCCGCGAGATACTACTAAACCAGCTCATGACTCACGAGACCTGATAACCTAGGCTCTGATACCAACTTGTCCCGATCCAAACCCCGATCTTGATGGCGCCCAACACATGCATGGCTAGGCAAGCCCGACCATTTTTCGATAACCAGTTCAATTATTAATTAAGATTGTTCCATTTTAAGTCAAATAGGCTATTTCCATAACAATAATGACAAGTGCGGAATATGAAACAACTAAAATATAGTCCCAATAGATCCGGTGTCACAAGTCTGAACCTCAAACAATAGAATAAAGTCTATTCAACCAAGTCTAGGGCAGGAATACACAATATAAATACTAGAAGGGGGAGATCGAGTCCTGCGAGAGCCGACAGCTACCTCGATGTCTCCTTGGCACTGGAAAGATAGCAATGAATAGCTCAACTGCCCTCCTGGATATCTATATCTACATACAAGGTGCAGGGAGTAGAGTGAGTACTTCCAACTCAGTGAATAGTAATCAATATATAGTAACTGAAAGTAAGAACACCTGTATGAACACTAAACAGTTCTAAGAATAACTATACATGTAAATCATCTCTAAAATGGTAAGTCTGGTTCCAGTACTACTATCTCAGCCCGATCCAATATATATAGTGTTGTGGCGTGCAGCCCGATCCAATATAATAGATATACTGATGCGGCGCGCAGCCCAATCCAATAATATATAACTGCTCTCACTAGGGGTGTGTGCAGACTCCGGAGGGGCTTTTTCAGCCCAAGCGCTATAATACTGCGGCGCGCAGTCCGATCCAATACATGTATATGTATATACTACTGTGGCGTGCAGCCCGATCCATATATATATCAATACCTCACTATGGGTTCTCGACCCCTCTCAGTCAATTTAGACTCGGCCTCTCGGGCCCAGTCAACTAGAACAGGGTATTCAACCCTAGGTATTATCACTTGGAGTACACATCTAGTACTGGTTCATGTCAGGCTATACAGATATGAGTACGACTAAGAGTATGTGTTCGATATGATACAGGGATAATTTAGCTCCACAGGCTTCCCTAAGGTTCTACAGATCGGCACAAGGCCCCAAACATGACAACTATCCCAAATATACGGATATAAGCTCAGTCTCAGTCAATAAGTATAGTGAACCAATCAGGATGGACTAAGTCTGAATCCTCAGTCACAATACCACCACGCTCATCATATGATGCGTGTTTATAGCACTAAATAGTGAAAATACGGGGTTTCAATCCCTCAGTATATCATTCATTACTACCACTCACCTCGAACCAGCCAAAGTCGTAGCTCGCCTTGCGCTTTCCTCGCAAATCGACCTCCTTGGGTGCCAAATCTGATCAAAACCAATAAGAATACATCAAAATAGGCTAATGAATTGTGACCCAATCGAAAAGACTAGAATAACACCCAAAAAACATGAAGTAGCCAAAACCCGAGCCCCGGGCCCGCTTCTCGAAAAATTACGAAAGTCGCATTTTCAGAATACTTCTCTCGCCATGAATCAGTGCATATAAAATTTATCAAAATCAGACTTCAAATGAGTCGGCAAATCATGATTTTTCATTGCAAAAATCCAAGCCCTAACTCCCTCAATTTATACCCCATTTCAGATAATTAATGGAAGATTTTTCAATAAAATAATGTATTAAAACCAAGAGACTTACCTCCAATCAGAAATGGAGGAAAATGTCCATCAAAACGCGACTTAAATGTTTCATTTAACCCTTCTGTTGCCCAGGCATTACACTATGCGATCGCATACCCATTATTGCGATCGCATTGAACAAATTTCACACATCATGATTTACTGCTATGCGATCACACTCCTGCCTTGCGATCGCATAGAACATTTTCCATGCTCCAAAAATTAATGCTATGCAATCGCACTCCTGCCTTGCGATCGCATAGAACAAATGTCATCCAGGGATCCTAGGCCAAAAGTACACTATGCGATCGCACCCTATGTCATGCGATCGCAGAGAACAAAGTTACAAAGCTATGCGATCGCAACCCCTTCTATGCGATCGCATAGAACAACTCAGAAGCCCACTTTCATCCTTCTATGTGATTGCAATATCCCTATGTCATCGCATAGAGCATCCGTCTGCAATAAATACCAGCAACCAACAGCCATTCAAAAATGCTAGAAATGATCCGATTGGACCCCCAGATTCACCCCGAGGCCCCCGAGACTTCAACGAAAACCACTAACCTACTCCAAAACACGATACAAACTTGTTCCAATCATAAAAACACATCCTTAAACACGGAAATCATCTAATCAAGGCAGATTCAAGCCTAAGTTTCAACTAAAACTTCTGAAACCAACATCCAATCAAAAACCCAACCAAACGATGTCCGAATGACCTGAAAATTTGAAGACATATCCATAATCATATAACGAAGCTAATGCAACTGTCGGAATTCCATTTCGATGCCCGGATCGAAATCTCACCTATCGACCGATTTCGCCAAAATTCCAACTTCGCCAATTCAAGCCTAATTCTACACTGAACCTTCAAATTCAATTCTGATCACTCTCCTTAGCCACAAATGATCCCTCAAAGCTACCCAAACCATCAGAATGTGATTCGGAGCCTTCTTACTCACAAGTCAACATCTGGTTGACTTTTCCCAATAATTTCTTCATCAAAGAGACTATTTATCTCATTTTCTGTCAAACTCGATCCGAATTGACTCAAATTCACCAAACACATATATTAAAACATGAACAAGAATATAACGGAAAAAATGGGGCGGTAACTCACGTGACGACGGACCGGGTCGTCACATAAAGCTAAGGAGGTAGGGGCATTTCAGGCATAACAAAAGGGTAATGCAATAAAAATCACTTAGAGGTGGGGGTAAAAGGGTAAAGGCAATAAAATAGAACATTCTAGATGGGAAAAAGGTGAAATTATGTATTAATAAGGGGGTTGGAACAGATTAGTTAATAAAATAATAAGGGTTAAATTGAAATAAAGGGAGGGACCAATTAGGTAAATCTGAAATTCAAATTTCTTTCCCTTCTACTCTATAAATAGGCCTCATGTGACCTCCTTTAATAAGTTTGGAGAATTTAGAAAAATCTGATATATATAAAACTATTTTTCTGCCATTTTCGATCTAGATCTCTCACCAATTCCCAAAAAATATCAAAAACAGTTAAAACTCCTACTGTTACATTGATTTCTAAGGGTAATCTGAAAGTTATATTGATCTGGTTCATAGTTGCAATAGGAATTTGAACAAATCTCTCTCACGTGTTGGTTTTCTGGTGGTCTATCATTCCTACTGGTCTTATCTGTTCGTATCTGGGTTAATTTTATTGGTGTTGAAGCTGTGATCGATTTGCTGTTAATTGCCAATGTTGATCATGATTTTCTGTTGATTTGAGTAGATTCTCATCGATTTTTTCATCTTATTTCCAGGTAAATTTTCCAATCCTTATGACTGTGAAGCTGTAATGACAAATGTTGAAGAAAAATAAAGTTGTTTGTTTGGCGCTCATTCATCTCTGTTTTAAGATATAACTGAATCAGATATATGTAACATTTAGTCAAAAAATGTGTATTCGTTAGGATAATTCGAAAATATAATGGAACTATATGGACTGGACTGGTACATTGGAACTATGCTTGTGATTGATATTATATTAGTACATCTTAGCTTATGTAATCTTAATAACTAATAAGATTTTGAGATAAAAATAGTAGATTAAAAGGTTAAAAGTAATAATTAAATTTAGGTTTCCCTGTTATAACTATGAAATTATGTATTGTTAGTAGCATTTCTTCTGAAAAGTGATAGATCAATTTAAGTGAATGATTAGTTGAAAATTATAAGCTTATAGTTGTTTCATTTGAAAACGAAATATGAATTAGTATCTAAAATGGAAATCGCGTTGATATTATGTCTGCAATGATGTTTTAATTCTGAAATAGTTCGATTATGATTAAAATTAATTTGGTTTAGAGTAATTAGTGTTTAAAAAAATAATTTCAAATGCTTTAGTAGAATAGTCTTAATAATAGAATATGAGTCTGTTGCGACTTTGAAATCTCTTCTCTTTTTTTAGATTCAATTTGGATTGATAATTAGAATTGGTAAATAAAGGAAATGTTTTGATAACTAAGTAATCAAACTAGTTTTGAATTCGAACTAGAATTGTGATAATCTGAAAATGAAGTAAAAAAAATATTTTCTGTTGTGTGTTATTTTTTGGTCAATGCCCTAATGAAAGGCCCAAATTCAGTAGGTATGATTGTTACACAAGGGCCTGGATCAATACAATACTAAATTAGATGGGGTTGGGCCATTAGTTTTGAAATTTACACAAATGGCCTGAATCCGAATTTCAATCAAATTTAAATTGGACATGAAACTGCTCATGGGCTGCAGTCAAGCCCAATATGAATTAAAGCCTAGACTTTTATGAGTTTGTGGCACCAAAAATACAAAAACTATTAGGTAATAATAAACAATTAGAATTTCTCTTTGTTATTAGAGACGGAACACATAGAAAATATAGTATACTTTAGGTATGACCTTTAATAAAAATGAGATGAGCCTTGCCGCTTCAAATGAACAATTGCGGGGCCCTCAAATAAATTGTTATAAATATCTTAGATTTGGAATGACCATTATTTCACGATCTTTCTTAAAGTTAAAATAGACGTAGCTAATTTAGGCACGATTTGTAATAATTTTACCTTTCTAATACGGGTGCACATTTATGTGACCCAAATGCAAATATCATCGAAGTCGAAATGTGTTAAAAGTCATAGGTGAACTTGTATGGTGTGGTCAAAAAATACGTTTTCACAATGTTGCAATTCTTGTAAAATTAAATAATAAAGCAAAATATTAATGCACATAAAATGGAACATATATGGAAATCAGATAAAAACAAGCACAACAGTTAAGCGACCGTGCTAGAACCACGGAATTCGGGAGTGTCTAATTCCTTCTCCCGGGTTAATAGAATTTTTTTTTCCTGATTTCTGGTTCGCAGACTGTTAACAGAGTCAAACTTTCCTCTGTTCGGCATTAAACCGGTGACTTGGGAAACCATTAATCTCCCAAGTGGCGACTCTGAAATTAAATAAGTAAATCTTGTTCCAACTGTCCTTAAATTTAAAAACGCCTTCTTTTTATTATATCCCTTCTTAGGGTGTAGTAAATAGCTCATAAAAAAGAGGTGTGACACTGCTGATTTTGAGGTCCCCAATGTTGTCCACCTTGCCTATGACCTCCAAAATTATTAACATAATTCATGTCTTTTCTGAAAGCCTGGTTATCATTCTCTCCACTCCACGAGCAAACATATGACTAATTTATGCAGGGAGTGCATGAGCCTCCATTTGTCGTATCAACAATGTGCACCTATTTCGTACCCATCTCATTAATTTTCTTTGTCAGCAAGTTCATATGGGTCATGAGAGTGTCTATGTTTTCTACATTTAATTGTTTGGGTCAAGAGCAACAGAATGCATTATTAGAGTGAGTCTTGTATCTCTCGTCATCCAACCTGAATTTTGAGACATCTTATCAAGAAGAATCTTACACTTTGTGAATGTTTTGCTTAATAATGCACCCCTGGATGAAGCATCTACATTAGCCTTCAGACCGTCAGCCAAACCCATATAGAATCTTTATCCCAGCGTCTGATCGGGGGGATGCCATGGTGTGGACACTTCACTCGCATACAATTAAACCTTTCCCAGGTTTCTTGCAAAGTCTCGGTCAGTTTCTGCCTGAGTTGCAATATCTCATAAATTTGCCTCGTAGTTTTTTTGGATGGATAGAACATGTTTAAGAGCTATTTCACTAGTTCCTTTAAGTAGTAATGTAATTTATTGGAAGCGAATTATGCCAAGTTTGTGCCTTCCTAGTCACTGATAATGGGAACAGTAATTATTTGGTTGCTTCAATAGTCACATGCGGTTTTCTTTGAGTGACACAAACTGATAGAAAGTTCTTCAAATGTTGTTGTGGGTCTTTAATGTACAACCCGAAGAACAACCCCTATTCCGCCGCAAGTGCAACATGTTGTTGGTAATCTGAAACGTCTCCGTTTGTATCTGAGGAACTGAAATTGTGGTGGCTAGGTTATCAGTAGTTGGTTTCGCCCAATCATAAAGAACACCTTCCGGCACGAGGTGCTACCACTCTTATGTTTGGGTCAACTCCATCATTCCTATTGTTCCCATTAATGTTCTTGGCATCGTCCATTTTAATTTTTGAGTTTGTAGTTTTGTTTTAGCTATTTGCCCTTCTTGTTAGCCCGATTCAATATTCTGAATGCATTCTCAGGATCTGAGAGTCCTTCACAAAGTTCACAAGTTCTCAAGGAGCTTTTAGGCATGAAAGTAAGTTACAGAAAAGTTCAACGTGAGAATTTCAATGAAAATATTTTTACCACTATAGAAAATTCATCTAAACTAAAAATCCTAGCAATACTTCCAATTGTAATAAATAATATTGTTGGTTCCCCGATAACGGTGCCAAAATTTGATCACGCTAAACTATGTTTTATAAAAAGAACTAATTGATCGCTGCAAATATAATATGATTCAAGAGTCCAGGGTCGAATCTCGTAGGGAATTAACCTATTTACTGCACTTTTAGTAATGCTAATGATAAGCTCAGACAATTTTCAGATGCTAGATTTTATTTGATAAATAGAAACTATTTAACTATGGAAAGATGACAATAAAAACTATCAATACGCAAGAATGGTTAGATTCAGTGGTAAAAGGATATAGGGTTATTGATTTCCCCAATTGTTGGATTAATCCCTGACACGTTAGCTATAATTTTGATGTAACACTCTATAAAGATGATGAGTTCTTGTTTACCGTAATGATCTTTCGATCAATTACGATAATTTACTAGAAGCATTCTCTCGAACTACTCTAGTTGACGATTTGTACAACTCATAAATATCACACCAAAGCTTCGTTATCTCTAACCCCACTTTTAAATTCAAGTAATTAATCTCAACTTACCCGAAAGAGGTTTTATCAACAACGATCTAATCGGGTGTTTTTTCTCAAGCAACACAAGATAACTAGACACGATTAATCATGGGCCCTTTTAATTAATCACAAGGCAACACATAGATGAACAATTATAGAGAAAAAATGGCTCAATATATTAAAACGTAATGAATAGTCCATCTAACAATTGGTTCAATCATCCCTAGATGACGGATTTAGCTACTCATACTACTAGACAAGATTACAATACAAAAAGTCATAACCAACAACAGAATTTAGAAGAAGATGATGAAAAACTAGTAGATGATTCTCCGTCTTTCTCCCTTTTGTGGTGTTGCCTCCAAAGTTCTTCTAAAAATAAGTATCCCCTCTTTTTGGGCGAGTCCGACTTCATATAGGTAAAGGTTAGTCGCCTTTTTAGTTACAAAATTGGCCTTGGACTATTTTTCCTCGGAAGCACGTGCGCGGCCGCGGATCTACTGCGGATTGATCGCACATTTTACCCAGTATTCTGCCTAACGTGCATGGCTAGTGCGCGGCTGCGGATCGACCTTGCACGTAGAGGAGTTTTTGCCTTCGTTTTTTCTTTCTTCTTTTGTACGCGCTAACCTTTAATTAGCCTTTATTGCTCGATATTAACTCCAATACACTCTTTAATGTCTTCATAGCACGGAATTGCTCCTGCAAAGCATAAAGTTCTTAATTAGAGTAATTTGTTATCATTTAACATTCAAATATCAATAAAGTACAGCTAAGTAAGAGCGTAATGGTAGCTAAACTACATAATTATAGCCTACTATCAACAACCGAAACCAAATTTGGAGCCTTAGAATTATAATGGTACTAGCTACAATATAGCTAGATAGTTGACAATTTTAATAGTTACGGAATCAAATTTGAAGAACTTAAGGTAAAGATTTAAAATATTAACTAAAAAAATCACTTTTGTAGAAGGATAGGTTGGATACTGTTAAATAGATCGAATTATGACCAGTTAGTTTGACCCATCTCGACAGAAAGCATTTTGATCAAGCAAAGAAAAAGCTGAACAACTTCTTCCATGCTATTACATGAATGGAAAGGAACCCAACATAGCCAAGAAACAAACTGCCGGCAAAAATTGCCAAGTAATGATATAAGCCGGCAATTCATCCTTGGCTGCATTGCTCTCTTCTCCTTTTCATGCAATGGATAGAGAATGCCCTTTATATATTTCAAGTAGTATAACATATATATGATATAGCACTGAATTTATACTAGTTGAAGACGGGGCTGAAAAGAGATAACTATTTGACTTTAAGTGAATATCTTTCCTCCTCCTGTCGAGAAGCGTCACGAAGGCATTACATCTCTGCCACCATATTATCCCAATGCATGGGACTATATTCATAGTACTTATGGAAGCCCATAAGCTTTGCAGCGGTTTTTTTTCTTTTTTTTTTAAATAATGTTATTATAGGGCATTCCCATAAGAGGCAGATCCCAGATTTCATATACATAGGTTTAATTTTTAAGGTTCTTAGCATTGAATTGGTTAATTGTATTTTTATAGTTATGAGTTCATATCTGTAATTTATTATTATTTTAGTGAATATTTTACGCATAAATTTATGCTCTGCATCGAATGTACTGGAGTTAGATAAAAGCAATATAAATGTTAAAATATTATGGTATAGCCAGTTTTCACACTGGTTAATTAAAAATAGTCAGTGTTTACCAAGTCAATGAAAAGTAGCCACTATTTTGCTGCAACAAGGACCGGTCCCATATAATTTATGGGAGTTCTAGTGCATTTGTGTAGGAACATTCGCATATTATGCTGGACCAGTATACTTTGCTAAGTCCTGTAAAATTTGTGGGAGACTGGAGCACTAGTACTCCAAACTCCAGTATATTATATTGGATATTTATACTTGCTGGAACTCCCGTAAAATATGTGGGAGATCTAGCATAATTATGCTTGAACTCCCGTAAAATTTGCGGGCGTATTTTTCGGATTTTGAACAGTGTTTTCGCTCAGATTTTTCTTTACATAAAAAGTGGCTAAATTTCGATGACTTTTGAAACTTGGTTATTTTTCAACGACCAGTGATAAATCTGGCTATTTTTAAATTTCTCGCGATATAAATATAATACATCCCAGGGAGAAATTCAAAAATAGCCAGATTTACAAGTGTACATTCAATAATAGCCATTGTTTCAAAAGTAAGAAATTTAGCCCCTTTTTATGTAAATATAAATCTGAACGAAAACACTGTTCAAAATCTTGAAAAATACTCCAGTATATTATACTGTAGTTCCGGCATAAGTATACTGGAACTCCAGTATATTATACTGTAGTTCCAGTATAATATACCGGTCTAGCATAATGTACTGGAGATTGGATCACCGGCGCTCCAATCTCGTGTATATTGTAGTGGAATTTTTCGCATGTTGGAGTTCTATCATAATATGCTGGAAGTTCATACACAGGTACACCGATCTCCAGTATATTATGCTGGTAGTTTTCGTGTTGTAGCAAAATAGTGGCTATTTTCCAATGACTTTGCTAACACTAGCTATTTTTTATTGATCCGTCCGAAAACTGACTAGCTCATGCTATTTTTACCATCTGCCATTGCCGACTAGATTGTGCGCAGCTGGACTATTTCGCTAGATCGATATTTGTATCCTCTCACCAATATAAGTACTAGTTTGTAACTCTGCTCACCAAGCGAATTAGGTAGATGTGTAGAAATCACGTTTTTTATCCTATACTAGAATTAGAACATTAGTTTCATAATGTAGTTCCAGCTTCAGTAGCTGTAGGTCTGTCACGACCCGGATTTTTCACATTCGAGGTCGTAATAACGCCTAATATTTCACTTACTAGCAAGCCAATGTTAGAGAACTGTTAAGCCAATTTTATTCAATTTCAAGAAATAAAGCCAATTAAGCCAAAAATAAAATAAAACTGATTGCGGAATAACGTAAATGCCTATTAGCTACTACAATACGAATCTGTAGTCACAACTCACGAGCTTCTAGAATTTACTACAAATCGAGTCTGAAATAAATACAACTGAAAGAAAAGAAATAGTAAAATAAGAAAAATAGAAAGGGGGTCTTCAAGGTTTGCGACGCCGGAAGATCTACCTCGAGTCTCCGGACGAGCAAATCCAAGTTGCTCTAACTCACGGGTAGCTAAGGCCCGTACCAAAATTTGCATAAAAAGTATAGACTATAGTATGAGTATAACCGACCCCATACACTCATAAGTGTCAAGCCTAACCTCGACAAAGTAGTGACAAGGTTATGACAAAACACCTACATGATAAACGTGTGCATATAACAATATATGTACAAGATAACAATAAATAGAAGTTAGACAGGTAATATAGGGAGGGAGAACGTGTTAAGGGGATACAAGGTACGAGCGACACAACGGAAATGATAACCAGAATAGTCAATATGCCTTTAGCCAATAAAATCAATTAAGCACAATGAAAAAAATTGTACAGCATCACCCTTCGTGCTTTTACTCTCAACCTCACAATAAAACAATGACACGATATCACCCTTCGTGTTGTTACTTTCACTCACAGTATAGATCAATAGATATAACACGGCATCATCCTTCGTGCATTAATTCTCATAATATGGCATGGCATCACCCTTTGTGCACTAACTCTCACAATATGCCACACTACCACCCTTCGTGCATTGACACTCACACATGGCACGGCATCACCTTTTGGGCATTAACACTCACATATGACACGGCATCACCCTTCGTGCATTAACACTCTCCCTTAACACATAATAATGAGCGAGTAATAGCATAGAGATAGGATCAACAAGTATAAGCCGTATTTCAACAATGGGTCCACAATAATAATCGTCATAATCAATACTCAATTATCACCAAAGCTCATAAACACAATAGGAACGATCAATTTAGCAATTAATAAGCCTAAGCATCGATAACATGATCAAGGAAAGCAATAATTGCAAATAACAAGTCCCACCCACCTGTT
Organism: Nicotiana noctiflora; assembly: GCA_032618575.1. NCBI lineage: Eukaryota > Viridiplantae > Streptophyta > Magnoliopsida > Solanales > Solanaceae > Nicotiana > Nicotiana noctiflora. The sequence continues at coordinate 51,742 of JASVEL010005875.1, forward strand.
ATAACCGACAACAATGCATAAGTACGCGTCACCACACATATACGCAGTACCCAACATCTAAGCATGTAGCAAATAGACAAACAAGTCATAATCCCTTAAGTCAATGTTAACCATGATACTTACCTTGCTCCAAAGGATCAATTCAAAGCTCAATCACGGCTTTGAATTTCAAACAAGCCTCTAAACCAATACAATCTAGCAAATTACCAACCAAACGATTCACACTAAGCCTTAGGAACTACCCATGATTGTAGAGAATTCAATTTTGGTCATTATTGAAAAAGTCAACAAAAGCCAACTCCCGAGCTCGCTTAGTCCAAATCCGAAATTCATACCAAAACTCGATTACAGATTTACCTTTGAGCCTGGTTGGTGTATTTTATTTTGAAGTCCCGCCTCAATTTAATGTCTAAATCCCCATTTTACGAAGATCCCTAATTCTACCCAAACCCCAATTTCCACCATGTAAACATAAGATTTTATGTTGCAATATTAGGAAAAGTAGTGAAAGATTGAGAAAACAAACTAGTTTAGAATCACTTACCAATGATTTGGGGAAGAAGAGTCCTTTGAAAAATCGCAACTAGGGTTCTTAAGTTTGAAAATTAGATAGGATGAACGAAAATCCCGTCTACCTCCCATTATGATCAGTTGCAGCCTCGCAAATGCGAAGAAACCATCGCAAATGAGAAGCTCTTCACATCTCTTCTTCCATCACAAATGCGATGAACTGTTCATAAATGCAATAAACTGTTCGCAAATGCGAACCATGACCTCCGCAAATGCGATCACTGCCTCCCCCTCTCCCATTTTCCAAATGAGAACAATTGTTCGCAAATGCGAACATGTGGTGCCCCACCTACTCTTCGTAATTGTGATGAGTTACTCGCATATGCGAACCTATCAGAGGTCGCAAATGCAAAGCATGACTTCACAATTGCGATGCCTGAGGCCTGCACCACACCTGAAATACACCAGCAATTTTTTTAGTCCAAATTCAACTTTGTATCTCATCCGAAACTCACCCGAGCCTTCGGAGCTCTAAATAAATATGCACACAAGTCTAAAAAACCATACGAATATGCTCGCACGATTAAATCTAAATAACACCTCTAACTACGAATTGAACACCAAATCGAACGAAATTTTCAAGAAAACTTTAAAATTTCTATTTTCACAATCGGGCGTACGAATCACGTCAACCAACTTTGCTTCTCACCAAATTTCACAGACAAGTCATAAATATAATAATGGACCTCTACCGGGATCCAAAATTAAAATACGAACCCGATATCCAAAAAGTCAAATATTGGTTAAATATTTCAAAACCATTAAGCATTTAATTTTCAAATTTCAACAAAGTCCGATAACTCGGGTTCGGGACTTCCGAATTTGATTTCAGGCATACGCCCGAGTATCAAATCACGATACGAACCCAGCGGGACCGTCACAAACAAATCCGGGTCATTTTGCTTAAAGCGTTGACCGAAGTCACCTCAAGTGGATGTTAAGGCAAAATTTTCATATTTTCTCAATTTTTCGCATAAAGAATTTCCGTAAACATGCTCGGATTGCGCAAGCAAATCAAGGAAGGCTAAAATGAGTTATTTATGGTTTCAAAGCGCAAAATTAAATTCGTAAACATAAGATGACCTATTGGGTCATCACAAAGTCACACGCATTTTCTTTCTAGCATTTTGTTTCACTACAGAATCTCTATGCCACTTTTATAGTGGAAAACACTGTTTGTCCTTGTTAAGATTCTTAGGCATTTGAAGATTGACATTCGTCTCAGTTTATTATTAGGCGTCTATTACCCTTCTTGATTTAGGTTTTTAAAAGAACATGCTGATGTTTAAAGTATGAAATGAGATACCCCTATATATTGTATGTTCTTACTCTTTCTGGGCTTGTTTGTACTTACATTCTTTTAAAAATCTTTTATACTTCTTTTCTTCTCGTAAATACTTTTAAGATTTGCAACCAAAGTTAATATTTTGTGTAATAGAATGTCTTCCAAAAAAAAAAAACAGAAAAAGATTTGTTACGATTATTATATGAAGGGAAGAGATGTCAATGCTTCATTTTTATATCCTATTCAGATTTTATTTTGAAACGTACGTTAAGCCTCATATATATTTGTTTTCAAATCCTGATTTATCTATTTTCCTTTTAATTCTTCGATCGCCATTATCAGTAAAATTCTTAGTATTTGGTTAATGCACCTACAGCAAAAAACATTGGAACAGTTGACTTTGAATGAATTATTCTTGACTTTTTGCTTTGCACAAGAACATAGAATATATAGTATGCAAATGCAAATCACACAAAAACTGTAGTTTATATGCTTTATCAGCGTTCTCCACAAGTTTGTGTTCAGTTCCTATTAGCTTTGACTTTTATCAAGCTCCAAAATTCCTTATTTTTAGGAAATAATAGTTTTAAAACAATATATTTATGCCAAGTTTGCTTCTTGAAGTAGTGAATATAGTGATACTTCACATTCTAATTTGAGAAAATTGTATATGGTAATTACAATTTGAACATATAGAAGAAGATGATTGACTTTATAAAGACCTCAAATGTTTTATTTATTGAAGAAATTATATATCTTATGTTTCAAAGATCTCTTGGGAAAGAACTATATATATATAACTAAAGGAACATTTGTAACTGGCCATAAAACTGAATTTTCCGATTTTCTATACTCAATTTTACATTTTAACATCAATAATCCTACAAATCGTGAGGCAAAATTCCAACCTGTAAGTTTTGGACATCAAATATTAAGCTTCATTGTCTTATTCTGATCATAAAATAAAATTAAAACCAATAACAAAAATGTGACACAATGATACTGAGGGTATCAGACAAGGTCCATATTTCTAAATCAACAAATCAGAATCTGGGTGGCATTCGTTGACCGAATTCGTAGAGCAATCGATTTGGTTTGGTTTTGATAAGTGGTCAAACCTTATGGGCAACATTAATTCCTATCGTATGCCTCTATAAGAATAGAGATAAGAAAAGAATAAAAATCCTCATATTCACCATCTTCTTGGTCCATTATATTCAACGTGGAATAGAAATGAGATCTAAACATTAGCTCCAAGGAAACTTATTTAATTTTTTTATTTTTTGGACCTTGCGTGAACGTGAATATTTTTTGTGTATCAGACTGTCTTTATATTCTTTATCTTTGAATAATGGAAAAACGTTGTAACTTCTAGTATTCTCGTCTAGCTAGGTTATATATATTTAAATTTTAATTAGGTCTAGCTAGAGCTTCAGATTTGGTTATAGCTAACTCGAGTTTTTCGACGAGGGAAGAGCACCTGGTTACTTTTCCAAATTCAATGGGAAAGACCTAGATTGATTATCTTCTCTGCATAAAATGCGATAAAGGTCTGTGCACTGACTGCAAGGTCATCCCAAGTGAGCACCTCACGACTCTTCATAGCCTCCTAGTTATGGACCTGGAGATCAAGAGGAGTAGGAGGAAGAGGGCGGGGTGCAGGAAACCTATGATCAAGTGGACTAACTTGACCAAGGACAAATCTTAGGAGTTAAGGGAGAAGTTGTTGGCTACGAGGGCCTGGATGAGTAGAGGGGACGCATCTAGTATCTAGTTTATGACTGCAAATTGCATTAAGGTAGCTGCTAGAGAGGTCTTATGGGTCACGAAGGGCTCTCCTGAGGTCATAAAGGGGACTGGTGGTGGAATGGACCTTTTGTGAACGTGAATATGTTTTGTGTATCGGACTGCCAATTTATTCTTTATCTTTGAATTATTGAAAAATGTTGCAACTTCTAGTATTCTCATCTTGCTAGCTTATATATATATAAATTTTAATTAGGTCTAGCTAGAGCTTTTGATTTGATTATAGCTTACTTGAGTTTTCTAAAGAGGGAATAGCACCTGGTCACTTTTCGGAATTCAATGGGTAAGACCCAGATTGATTATCGTCTCTGTATGAAATGCGATAAAGGTCTGTGCACTGACTGCAAGGTCATCCCAAGTGAGCACCTAACGACTTTTCATGGGCTTCTAGTTATGGACAAGGAGATCAAGAGGAGTAAGAGGAAGAGGGCGAGGTGCAAGCAACATAAGATCAAATGGGGTAACTTGACCAAGGATAAATCTCAGGAGTTAGGGGAGAAATTGTTGGCTATGAGGGACTGGATGAGCAGAGGGGATGCATCTAGTATCTGGTTTACGACTGCAAATTACATTAGGGTAACTCCTAGAGAGGTCTTAGGGGTCACGAAGGGCTCTCCTGGGTGTCATAAAGGGGACTGGTGGTGGAATGGACCTTGCATGAGCGTGAATATTTTTTGTGTTTCAAACTGCCATTTATTCTTTATCTTGGAATAATTGAAAAATGTTGCAATTTCTAGTATTCCCGTCTAGCTAGCTTATATATATTTGAATTTTAATTAGGTATAGCTAGAGCTTTTGATTTTGGTTATAGCTAACTCGAGTTTTCAGAAGAGGGAAATGCACATGGTCACTTTTTGGAATTTAATGGGCAAGACCCAAATTGATTCTCTTCTCTGCAGGAAATGCGATAAAGGTATGTGCACTGACTACAAGGTCATCCCAAGTGAGTACCTCAAGACTCTTCATAGACTCCTAGTTATGGACCTGGAGATCAAGAAGAGTATGAGGAAGAGGGTGGGGTGTAGGCAACCTAAGATCAAGATAACATGACCAAGGAAAAATCTCAGGAGTCAGGGGAGAAGTTGTTGGCTATGAGGGCCTGGATGAGTAGAGGGGATGCATCTAGTATGTGGTTTACGATAGAAAATTTCATTAAGGTAGTTGCTAGAGAGGTCTTAGGGGTCACGAAGGGCTCTACTGGGGGTCATAAAGGGGACTGGTGGTGAAATGGAGATGTTCAAGGTAAAGTGGAAGTTAAGAAAGCTTCTTATTTGAAGCTAGTGGAGAGTAAAAACGAGGAGAAAAAAAGGACTTATTGAGAGTGTTATGGAAAGGCAAAGAAAGAGGCGAAGTTAGCGGTTATGACGGCTAAGAATGCGGCATTTGCTCATTTCTACAAGGATCTCGAGGGAAAAGGCGGGGACAAGAGGTTGTACCGGTTGGCTAAGGTGAGGGAGAGGAAATCCCGCGACTTAGATCAAGTCAAGTGCATCAAGGACGAGGTTGGCAAAGTGTTGATAGACGAGGCACTTATTAGGAGAAGATGGTAGTCATACTTTCATAAACTATTGAATGAGGAGAGGGATAAACACATTATGCCGGGATAGTTGGAGCATTCCGAGAGTCGGTGGAATTTTGGGTATTGTAGGCGGATTATGGTAGAGGAGGTGGAATTGGTGATGCATAAGATGTGCAGGGGCATAACGACGGGGTCAGACAAAATTTCGGTGGAATTCTGGAAAAGTGCAGGGCGGGCAGGTTTGGAGTGGCTCACTAGGCTATTTAATGTTATTTCTAAAACAAAGAAGATGCTCGAAGAATGGAGGTGGAGTACGATGGATACGCTTTACAAGAATAAAGGTGATATCCAAAATTGCAATAATTATAGGGGTATCAAGTTATTGAGTCACACTATGAAGGTTTGGGAGAGGGTGGTGGAGGCCAGGGTGAGAAGGTATGTGTTTATTACCGAGAATCTGTTTGGATTCATGCCGAGGTGTTCGACTACAGAAGTGATTCATTTGGTAAGGAGATTAGTGGAGCAGTAAAGGGAGAGGAAGGAGGATTTGCATATGGTGTTTATTGACCTTAAGAAAGCATACGATAAAGTACCGAGGGAGGTCCTATGGAGGTGTTTGGAGGTTAGTGGCATTTTGATAGCGTACATTAGGGTGATTAAGGATATATATGATGATGCTATGACTCGGGTGAGGACTATAGGGGGTGACTCGGAGCATTTCCTCATGGTGATGGGGTTTCACCAGGGATCGGCTCTTAACCCATTTTTATTTTCCTTGGCGATGGATGTACTATCGCGACACATCCAATTGGAGGTGCCTTGGTGCATGCTATTTGATGATGATATAGTGTTGATTGATGAGACCCGTAGCGAAGTTAACGCGAGGTTTGAGGTTTGGAGACAGGCCTTGGAGTCTAATGGTTTCAAACTGAGTAGAACTAAGACAGAATACTTGGAGTGCAAATTCAGTGACGGGACCCATGATGCAGATGTAAGGGTTAAGCTTGATGCTCAATTTATCCCCAAGAGAGCGAGTTTTATGAATCTTTGGTCTATTATCCAGGGTAAAGGGGAGATTAATGAAGATGTCGCATATCGCATCGGAGCAGGATAGATGAAGTGGAGGCTCGATTCCAGTGTTTGGTGTGATAGGAAGGTGTCGCTAAGACTTAAGGGTAAGTTTTATCGAGTAGTGGTTCGACCGGCTATGCTATATGGGACTAAGTTTTGTCCAGTCAAGAACTCCCACCTACAGAAGATGAGAGTAGCAGAGATGAGGATGTTGAGATGGATGTGTGGATGTACCAGGAGAGATAGGATTAAGAATGAAGCTATTCGGGATAGAGTGGGAGTAGCCTCTGTGGAGGACAAGATATGGGAGTCGAGCCTGAGATTGTTCTGTCATGTTAAGAGAAGAAGCATTGATGCTCCTATCGGGAGGTGTGAGAGGTTGGCTATGGAGAGTTTGATAAGAGGTCTAGGTAGGCCTAAGAAGTACTAATGAGGAGTGATTAGACATGACATGGCGCTGCTTCAGCTCACTTAGGACATGGACCTTGATAGGAGGGTGTGGAGGTCGAGGATTAAGGTAAAAGGTTAGTAGGTAGTTTATAGTTGTTCACCGATAGTCTTAGTAGCATGCATGTCCCTTCATTTTATTAGATTTCTATTACGTTATGTGGTTATGTTTGCCTCAGGTATTGTATTCCCTGCTGCTATTATTTGGTACTACTTATCCTTTATTCTCCCCCCCCCCACCGTTCTATTCCCTTCCTCCTATACTTTCCATTTCTTCTTCTAGTCCTTCCTGAGCTGAGGGTCTAGTGGAAACAGCCTCTCTACCTGCATTAGGTAGGGGTAAGGTCCCCACCTGTTGGGATCAAACTAGGTTTGTTGTTGTTGTTGTTGTTGTAATTAGGTCTAGCTTAAAAGTGCTCATTTTAATTTGAAAAAAATAGATTAACTTATAAATCTTCTTTGACTCGAAATTTGGTCAACTGACTATTGATAAAAAGAAAATGCTAAACGAATTGAGAGAAATGGAATATCTATCATGTTGTAGACGTCAAACTCTGAATCCAACTCCCATCCATTTCCTAGTCTCTCCATTTCTCCGAGTTCCAACTTGGATTGAAGACAATTTTCATGATTATAAAGCAAGGAATGTGATTTAATAGACTAAATATGTGAAAACTTTAAGGTCAATTTGACGTGGTTTGATAAGTTTTGGCATCGTTTGTGGAATTTGGTAGTTTAGAAGTTATTTAGGCTTGAATCCAGGTGTAATTCATGTTTTTGGTACATTTTTTAGGTAATTTGAGGATTCGACTAAGTTCGTTTCGGGTTATAAGACTTGTTGGTATATTTGGTCAAGGTCCTGAGGGCCTCGGGTTGATCTTGGGTATTTGATGGAACAAGTTTTAAAGTTTAAAGATTGTTGATGTTGCCTTGCTGCTTGTGTAATCACACCTGCGAGGGTATTTCCGCAGGTGCAGTGAGGTGGGCGCAGATGCAGAGCTAGAGTTCGCTTCGGGCGATCGCATGTGCGAAGGAGAATGCGCATCTGCGAGCCTGCAGATGCAAGAAAGGCTCTACATATGTGATTGGTGAACACTTAGTTGGTGTAATCGCTCTAGCGGAGGTATCATCGCAGTAGCGAGCCTGCAGAAGCAGATAGGAAGATTTTAGGTGTGGGCAAAGCTAGGAGGACAGCGGTCGCAAGTGCGAAGGATTCCCCACACCTGAGATAGAGCAGATTTGCACAGGAGGACTCAGCTGCTGAGGCACCTAGGAGTGAGTGATTCCGTAGAAGCGAGGCCAGAGTCGTAGATGAGCATTCACAAGTGCGGAACCTATCAAGTGAAAGCCCTGGGGTTCAAAGGAATTCCACAGAAGCGGCATTTTCACTGTTGATGCGGGACCATAGGAGTAAAGTATTAGTTGTAGGTGCAAAGGCCTCGTTAGAACATATAAATACGGGACTTCGAGATTTTTCACCATTTTTATCACCTTTAGCTCAGATTTTGGAGGATTTTGAGAGGGTTTTTTAAGTGATTATTAAGGTAATCTCCTTGTGTCTATTTATCTTCGTTAATGGTGCTTCTCTACTGATTTTACACCTAGTTGGTAAGTTTTTCAGGTGAAATTGGGGGGTTTAGGGCTTGAGGATTTGAGTAAGAATTTTAGGGATTTGAAGGACCAAATGGTGTCGTATTTTGATAAATTTGGTATGATTAGACTCGTGAGAAAATGGGCTTTCGGATTTTTTTGACTTTTGTTGGATTTCGAGACGTGGTCTCGGGGGCTCGGCCAAGCCGATTTCAGGTTTTTGGCTCTAATTTAGTAGTTTTCCTGTGGAATTGATCCCTTTAGCCTATATTAATTGTATTATACTGCTTATGGCAAGATTTGGGGCATTTGGAGGTCGACTCGCGAGGTAAAGGCATTTCAGAGTAGTATTTTGCTCGGACTAAGGTAAGTAATAGTTATAAATTTGGTCCTGAGGGTATGAAACCCCAAATTTTATGTCATGTGATTATTTTGGAGGTGACGCATATGCTAGGTGAGGGGCGTGTGGGTATGCACCGAAGGGATTGTGACTTCATATGTCCCATGAGACTGTAAAGTCCAATAGCTTACTGTTAACTACATATTCCCTCTATTTTATGGAAATTTTACTGCAATTTATGTTAGAAATTATGCTTAGGCCATATGATATCAATATTGGATCCGTTGAGGTCCTGTACTTGTTGATTAGCTGTTATTTCATGTTTTGTAATCAATCATGATTTTACTTACGTATCACCCCTCCATCTCTACTTATTCTTTGTTGATACATGTTATTATCTCTATTTGAGCTCATTTATATGATTTTTGAGATCCCGAAAGACTAGGGAGATTGATGACTTGGTGAGGCCAAGGGCCTAAGGGTGAGGTATTGATACTGTACCACGTGAGTTGTTTGTGAGGATCCTGATATAATATTGTAGCACGTGAGTTGTCCATGTAGATCTTGATATGATATTATAGCATGTGAGTTGTCCATGTGGATTATAACGATTTGGGTTGTAGGAGCCCTTTCGGAGTCTGCAAATCCCCAGTGAGTGCAGGTGTCTATTAAGTGTGTGTATAGAGGGCTGAGAGCCGAGTTTTGAGCTATTGAGAGCTTGAGTGATTGTTACCCTGAGAGTTTGTATTTGTCTTGCTTTGTTGCTACAGTTAGCTCATATATGTTACTATTATGAACTTTTGGGAAGTATTATATCTGGTCTACCTGAACTTAGGATATTTATAGCTAACTTGACTTATATTCCCAGAATTTACCCATGTCTACTTTCATTGTTGAAATTACTGAAATGATTTGTATTTGTATATCTTGTCACTGCTTATCAGTTCCTTATTTGTTTATGTCACTTACTAAGTTAGTTGTATTCACGCGACACCCTGCACTTGATGTGCAGGTCCAAGTGTTTCCGGTCACGGAGGACGTTGAGCTCGTGCGTTTAAGTATCAGAGATTTACAAGGTAGCTACTGGCGCTCGCAGTACTTGTCTCTCCCTCTTTGCTGTCTTTCTTTTCTGTTTAGACATTTAGACACAAACCCTTGTAGATATTATTTCTTTGATTTGTTATCTAGATACTAATGACTTGGTGACACCCCGATGTTTGGGGCTATCTTCCACATTGTATTTTGAGTTTAACTCCTATTTTATGAGAACTTTGTTATGAAAAAAGGCTTTTGGTTTATCATTTATGCAGTATCGAAGTATTTTGAAAATTGGCTTGCCTAGTGCCATCGATAAGCGCCATCACGATAGGTTAGAGTTTGGGTCGTGACAAATTGGTATCAGAGACTAGGTTACATAGGTCTCACAAATCATAAGCAGGTTTAGTAGTCTTTCGAATCGATATAGAGACGTCTTTACTTATCATCAAGAGGCTGCTAAATGTATAGGAAACTTCACATTGTTGAATTCTTGTCGTGCAAATCTATTTATTTTATTAACTACACTTAAGTTATTCTATTCTCTCATAGATGGTGAGGACACATGCTACTAGACGGGACGAATAGCCACCAGTACTACCAGTAGGGGCCGCGAGGGGCCGAGGTCACGGTAGGGGCAGAGGTGCAGCTTACACAGCAGCTAAGGCAGCACCTGTAGATCTACCAGTTTACCCAGTTCAGGATCAGGTCCCAGTTATGGATGCGCCAGCGGGACCATCTCAGGAACCAGTTGTGCCCATTGTTATTCCAGGTCTTTGGGAGTCTAAGATTTTGACCATGTGTCTGTTTCGGACGTTAAAACCACTTCTCAGGTTAAGGGAGGCACTTAGACTCCTACCACCCACACACCCGAGAAGGTGATGCAAGGATTCCAAACATTGAGGGCACCACCAGCCCAGCCAGTTTTAGCTGCTCAGGACTATGTGGTTCTAGTCATGCCTGATGATTAGCAGCGTATATTGGAGAAGTTCAGGGGCTCCAACCTTCATCATTGAAGGGTGCAGAGGGAGAGGATGCCAGGGTTTTTTGGATGGATATAAGAGGATCCTCCGTATAGCATGTATTCTATAGGCCAGTGGGGTCTCGGTTCACTACTTTTTAGTTTACTGGAGCTGCCTTCACCTGGTGGGAGGCTTATGAGAGATGTAGGCTGGTTGGTGCAGCACCACTTACATGGCAGGAGTTCTCTATTCTCTTCTTGGAGAAGTATGTGTCGTAGTCATGCAGAAATGATCTGCACAGGTAGTTTGAGCAGTTACGTTAGGATGATATGACTGTGACACAGTATAAGATAAGGTTTTCTAAGTTGGCCCATCATGCATTTTGGCTTGTTCCCACTAATAGGGAGAGGATCGGGAGGTTCGTTGATGGCCTCACATTTTAGTTGCAGGTGCGTATGACTAGGGAAAGGGTGTCTAGTACTACTTTTAAAGAGGTTGTTGACATTGCTCGGGAGATAGAGTCTGTCTACCGCTAGGAGCGAGTTGGAGGGAGGCAAAGAGGCCTCGTGGATCGGGTAGTTTTGGTGGTGTTCCTTTTGGGGATCAGTTCCACCACGGCAAGGGTCATCCCTATAGGCATGCTCAAACGACTCAACCAGTTTATCATGGTGCATCAGTCAGCCACAGTTCTCATATTTCTCGCTTAAGCCAGCCTTCATTCAGTCTCGTGAATCAAAAAATATGCTCCCGAACTACTGTTGTTGCTACTCCTCGAAAATTGGACTTGTGCAAAAATGCACAAACGTGTAGTATCAGTACAACCGATCCCATGTGCTGGTAAGTATCGAGCCTAACTTCGGTGAAGTAGTCACGAGGCTAAACTGGACACCACATAAATATGTACAGTTATAAATATACAGCGGAAATCGAATACCAAGTAATTAACAACATGGGAGGGGGGACATGCTATGGGGAAATACAATATTAACAGTAATCCAGAGTAACAAGCAGAACAGCTTAAATCCACAATGAAACAAGAAATCAATATCCAGACATAAATACATGGCATCAACAACTGTTGTGGCGTGCAACCCGCTCCACAATTTACCTTTGTTGCGGCATGCAACCCGATCCACAAATACCAAGGTTGCAGTGTGTGAGCACATGATTTTTGCACTAAGCCTTTAAATTCCAAAATTAAAATAAATATGTTTTTGAGTGCAATTACTTGCTTTGTTTGAAATTAGTTATATTTTTGTGTGTTTGAATAAGTAAAAAATTAGAAAAAAATCAAAAAATAGTAGTAATTAATTTGTTAGTTTAGTTAATTAGGAAATTAGCAAAATAGCTTAAAAAGGAGAAAATAAAGAAAAATAGCAGAAAAAATTGCAAAAAATATTAGAAAATTAGAGTAAATAGTAAATTAGGATTTATAATTTTTCATAAAAGAAAAAGAAAAAAAAATATAAAAGAAAAATACATAAAAATAGGTTAATATCAGAAAATTCAAAAATGGTATTGTATTAGTCTTGGGCTGATGTGAATTAAAAAGAATTGGCCCAAAGTATTGGCCCAAAGGGACCCGGTCCAGAGATTAGGTCGAAGTGAATCTCGGCCGTTCGTTTCATCCAATCCAACGGTCGGGAATTCAGTGGAATTATATAAGTTTAATTAATATAGGCAAGGGTGATCTCAACCGTCCATTCATATGATCTAACGGTTGATGGCTTTGGCCTCATAAACGACGATACGACGTCGTATAAGTAACGCCTCTCTCAGACCGTTGATCTCAATCAAACGAACGGTCAGGATTATCTGGGACGGTTGGCCTATAAAAGGGCCTTGTCCGAAGACGGCCGTCTCATTTAGCCAATTCCTAACCCTAAAGATCAGCCGCCTCTCCTTTCTCTCTTCATCTCCTTCTTCAACCTCAGAAAACCCTAGCCGGCCAATGGCGGCCACCACCTTCCACGGTGGTCGCCGGCCCCTTTTAATCCACTCTCTTCATCTCCTTCTCCTTCCTCTCCTTCTTCTTCATCCCAAACATCAAAACCCAGAAACCCACCCTGTTCTTCGAAGTCCCGGTCACCGGAATCCTCGCCGGTGACCACTAAAGTATGAAGATCCGCATCAAACTAATGCCATTCGAACCGTCTCTTCATGATCTATCCAACCATGTTAACCACTACCCTCGAATAAGTCTGGAACGTTTCGAATATCCCAAAAAGGGTCGTCGGAACCCTAACTCCGGCGACCCCAAATTCGACCCCAATCAAGAATCGTTCTTTACCCTCACCCAAACACCCCTCTTCAAGCCGAAATCCAAAAAGGCCTCGTCTTTAGGTCTGAGAGAAAGTCAGAGAAGGAAAAAGATGATAAATCGAAAAAAAGAAGTCTGGAAAAGAATAAAGAAAAGAAAACAAGAAGAAGAGAATAAGATTTGAAGAGAAGAGAGTAAAAAGAGAGAATAGGAAGCTCGGGGGACAGGCCCCGCGAGCTAAGTCCCTAATCCCTATTTGTTTTCTTTTGTGTTTTATTCTGCATATTTTTTGGTTTGATTTGTGATTTGCATGCCTTCTTTGATTGTGTGTCTCACATGTTAGTCATAGGATTTTTACTTGCTTCTCTTTTGTTTCTGTTTAATACTTTTGTCCTCGATTTGATTCTGTTTGGTTATGTTCTCTAGTTCATCTTTTCTGCGTTGCTTTTCTCTAATGGTTGTTATCTCTGCCGTATTTCTTAGTTGTTTTGCATATTAGTTTTAGGGTCTCTATTTCTCTGCTTACCATTTGCTCTTTTCTTTTCATATTAATCTCTCCAGTTCCTTCGCATGATAAGTGTCGATTGTTCTTGATTGATATTCTGTTCCTTTTCTTTTTGTTTATCTCATTTTTGTTTTAATATGCCCTGTATATCCTTGCCTTGCATGTTCTGATTGATTTGTGTTTCATATGTTAGTTGTAAGGCTATTCTTGGTTTTCTTTTGGTGATTATGTTCTTATCTCGAGTTTGAGCTTCACATGCTAGTCTAGGATCCTGTATATCCTCATCTGTTAACCTGTTTCTTCTTTTAAATCCTTGACTAGTTCCTTTGAACATGTTAGTCATAGGGTTTATGTTGGTTTTCTGATTTTCATTTCTCTTGTTATCTCGATCCTATGCTTCTCATGCTAGTCTAGGACCCTTCTGCTTATCTTCTCATGCTGTGAGTCCTTGTTTATTTCTCTGTGACCACACTGATTTCTTAACTTGTTCATCTCCTATGTGTCCCTGTGTTCTTTAGGGCATGTTAGTGATAGGACTGGGCCTCTTTTAGCTTTCATGGTGTAGCTTTCTCCTATTGTTATGCATGCTTAGCTTAGCTCTATTCTCTTTTCACACTAAGTTGTTTTTGAAGCACCCTGATTGAACTTTCCTGTTTTTCTTCACTGTTTCTCTCTATATCCTTCTCTTCTTCATCTTCATGTTTATTAAGACTAGGTTTAGTACTTGAAAAGGGACTTTGATTGCCATTCTTAGTCCATTGCTCTCCTGTTTAAAATAAGTCCTATTTTATTCCCTTGTTGACTGTTTTCTGAGAGTTTTAGTGTCTATATGTCTATACCCATGAATGCTAAGTGTTTTGGGGTTCTTTCCAGTATGTCACCTGACATGAATTGATTGTGACTAAGTCTATTTGATCTTAATTGACACTTTGCCATGTGAGATTGAGTTTGTGAGTCTGACTGATTAAAACTCAACATTATCCATCCTCTCTTCTGAATTTTGATTAGTTGATAAACATTGTTTGGTTTCATATGGTTATGTGTACAATTATATGTTGAAATGGCTAAAACTGCAATAGTTCCATGTTAGTTGAACACTGTTAATGCTTTCATGCTTAGGTGAATTGGCTATAGCTGCTAGTATTGAAAACATTTATTAAGTGTTTTAGGATAGGATAAAGATGAAAATCACAAAATAGGCTGTTAATTAAATAATTGGTCTAAGAATGGTCAACCTTGCAAAAGGTTGACCTATTCTATAAGGCCCTAACACACAGCTCACTGTTAACAGTGGCTGGTTGTGCAAAGGGCTATGTTTGCAAAGGCAAACTAGCCCAGGCTCTATATTGAGCCCTGAACAGCAAAGTGGCCAAACCTGTAAAGGTTTTGGGCCCAGCTGTTCAGTATATGGCTTTGATAGCCCAAGCTAAGTCTCAACTTGAGACTGGCTAGTTCTTAAATAGGTTAATCATAACAATAAAACAGGCTATGCCTGCAATTAGCTTTAATTGAAATAATGTGGTCTTAATTGACTGGAATTAGATTAAAAGTGGCTAGAATTGAAATGGTTTCTTAAAATAGAACTGACCAGCCCTTAAATACTAATGCCAGGGCTGGCCATTAGTTAAATAGGTGCAAAACAAGCTGAAAATTGACCTAGGTAGGCTAGTAAATCAGCAGTGCCCTTAGGGGCATAATTGGGTATTAAAAAGGTAAAATAGTAATAGTTTAGAACTTAAAAGGGTAATGGAGACATTTATGCTCCTGATTTCTGCAATTTTGCAGAGATTTAAGGGGGTATAATGGTCTCATAAAAATGGGAAATCTGTAAAAATCTTCAAACCCCTAAGGTCATACTAGTAAAAGGCCCTAAAAGGAATCTTTTAGAACCTTCCAGCACATGCTGGAAGGGTTTTTCATAACTGAAATTGGGGTTAAAGTGTAGAATGGATAATTTTAGGAGGGGGAGAAGTGGGATTAATCCCATACTTCCTCCCCAAGTTTTCAGCCCTAGGAATAACTATATATACCTCTTAAAAGGGGCTGAAAAGGGGGGTTCCAATCTTAGTAATATATAAGAAATACATCTGGGTTCCAACACTAAAAAAATCTGAGTTCATTTAAGCTGACTTTTGGTAACAATTCCAGAGTAAAAACATAGCAATTTTAGCAATAGTGTTTCTGGTATTTTTCGAGTGAGAGTCTGCTGATTTTTGTTGATTGCTGGGTTCGTTAGCTTGTTAATCTCTGGGTTTCCTTGTTGCTGTGTTGCTGTGTTGTTCTACCCATTTGGATCTTCACTCTACTGTTGCATTGCCTTGTTCGAAATCTGCTATACTTGCTTGCTTCTGTCCCCCTAGAACTCATTGGTTCTTTTTGCTGAATCAGGTACATACCCTGTTCCATTGAAGATGTAATTGCTGAAACGTGGAAATGAAGCTCCTGTTTTAATTTATTCTGTCATTTTTGAATTAATAGCTTAATTGTAGTAGCTGAAAACAGAAACACAAGAGATGTAATAATCTAGTAGTAGTGTAGTAGTAAAATAGTTATAAGTAGTGTAACACTTAGTTAATTAGGTAAGAACCTTAAAATATAAGTTAACATATCTTAATAGCTTTAAATCATTAGCCATTCTTCATAATTGCTTCATGAAATCAGAATCATTTAGGTAACAACTCAGTATTTAAACACAGACAAGTCTCGAATTAGAAATAACCTAAGAAGGAATCGTTTATAACTGGGATAATAGCATTACAACGAGCCAAGTCTGGGTAAAATCAGTTGTTTAAATCATGCTTAAACTTTTGAATCACTTAGTCATAGATACGTGTATAGTCATTACTTATATGTATATAATTAGTTGATTTGCGGATTTAGGCTCACACCTGTTTAAGTCTGAAAAGTTGATAATTAGATATTGCAGTGGGTTAATTAAGATGAATTGGTGATGAGGAAAGGCTTAACATGCAACGAATACAATGGTGTAGTTAAAAAATGAATTTAATAGCTCTTTCAACTTTTCCGAATATAGATGATAGTTGATTAAACCATTTTGATAAGGTCAAGGTCTTGTAAATAATTAAGGAATGACTTTAGATTTTTGAACCACTAAGTAATTAAGACATCAGTATAGATTCTTAGTTAAGAGCACATAGTGAAGATAATTAGTTGAGTTTCCATTGACTTAAGATTACTGTTTTTTGTGTACCGGTTTCCTTTACATGTTTAATGATCAATAAAAGTGATTTGATTTCATTTTCAATTCCGAGCATTATTTCTTTACATGAATTCTATAACATACTTCTGTCATTACAATTTAGTTTGGGCCCAAAACATTACGTGGGCCTGAACCATGATATCATTCGACTGGGCTACCCAAATGAAGATCTGAAGACTGCTTAGGCACGTCCGGTACAAAGATGAAGAACCAGGCCCAATTAAATAACCAAACTCGATGGGCCTGGAATACCTATTGGGGAGTACGATTAAGGAAAGAACAAATGTAGAAAACATAGTCAAATGCTAGTATTAAATCCTTTAAATAAAAATTGGGACGAGCCTCGCCCGAATAACACCGGGGCCCCCATTTAGTAATGATATGAACGCAAATAGACCCGGGAAAGCTAATAGCCAATTCCATAGCTTCTCCCAAAAGATTTAAAAGCCGATAGACGTTACTTTAGGGCACGATTTTAATATACCTTCCTATGAACGAGTGTGCACTTGGTGCGACTCAAATCCAAATCTCGGTAAAGCTGAAATACACCAAAAGTCATAGGCGTACTTGTTGCGGTATGACTCGAGGCGTGTTTTCGCGATACCGCAAATTCCTAAAAAATGATATTTAACGTAAAAGCATATTATGTTGTTAAAACTTATAATTGAGTCAAACAAAAGTCAAGAACGACGGTGGAGCGACCGTGCTAAAACCACGGAATCCGGGAGTGCCTAACACCTTCTCCCGGGTTAACAGAGTTCCTTATCCGGACCTCTGCTTCGCGGACATTTCAAGAGTCAAAATTCCTCGGATTCGGGATTAACCGGTGACTTGGGACACCATTGTCATTCCCAAGTGGCGACTCTGATTAATCTCTAATATAAATCCCGCACCGATTGTCCTTAAATTGGAAAAACTCCTTCCCTTACGTTATTTTATCCGTCTCGGGTAATTGAGCGTCGGGGTATACCCTACAAGTGTATTTATACGCCTTAAGCAGTGTGGGGTAGTGAAAAGGGAGGTGTGACAGCTCTGGCGACTCTGCTGGGGATCCAACCCTGAATTTCGATTTCAGGGTTTAAGAACTCGAGCTCCTTAGAACTGCCGTTCGCGTTTTTGTTTGACTTCATTATATGATTTGAACAACATGCTATGTGTTTTATCGCTTTGATATTATGTGGACTGTATATAAAATTGTGCCGAAAACCCTTCTCTCTTCTCCCCCGGGGATGTGCTTACTGGTTGAGACTCCCCTTTCCGTTAAAGTCACCTTAAATTAAGAAAACAGAGGCCGGATAAGTTACAAAGCCGATTGACTCCGCGGGTCACCGGTACGTAGCCCCCTCCTCGATTCGAGTTGTCCGCTCGGGTACACGGTCTAGCAATCCATGAAACCGTAAGATTTTGAACATAGGTCTAGGACGATTATTTGCATCATATCTGACTTAGGGGACTCAACACAGGGGTTGGGTCCGTCTAGGACAGGTGACCCGGTATTGAAAAGACCGAGCATGCTATGTGTTGCATTTTATTGTCATTGGTCGTTATGCGGACCGGCGAAAATCCCGAGATTGGAAAAATTGTTGAAAAAGGAAAAGAGAGAGAGGAAAATAATGATTTGTAGAAAATAGGTACATGGAAAATTTGAAAATTTGAAAAAATAGGTGGAACATTTTTTTTGAAATAATTGGTCAAATAATCTGACCGAACTACGCAGGTTTGATTCTCGCCATTAGGTGGGATACGTAGGCAACCCTTAAACGGGTCCAACCACACTTTTAGAAAAAAGACCAAAAAGATTTTCTTTTCAAATAATCGAGGTGATTGCTATTTTTGGAAATTGCCGAATGTTCCGAAAGGACGACGGAAGGTTGTTTTTGCAAAAATGGCCACTTCGAAAATCATTTTTCTTTTCTTTCATTCAAAAATTGAAAACTTGCATTGAAAAAGATTTTTCCTTTTCTAAATAAAATCACCTTAATAAATGTGCGGGACGAGCACGATGATGAATGAACAATTTTCCCTAAATAAAATCCCTTTGGAGCTGAGATTATGGTGGCAGGACATGAGATCCGATGGTCAAGACTGGGTCAAAAGGTACTTGAAAGGCCTTACGGGGTTACTCGAAATAGTTCCTCGAGGTGATGTGATTAGAGCGTTGGTCACGTTTTGGGATTCGGCACACAACGTATTTCATTTCCCAGATTTTGAACTTACCCCAACTTTGGAGGAGATTGCCTTTTACATTGGGAAGACCGAGGTTCCGCTGAAAGGAAAATACCCGGTATCTCCGAGGACGGTGACAGTACATCGCTTCCTCGACTCTTTGAAAATTGCCCGGAATGTTCATAATGAAGATTTGGCCAACGGGTTTTGTTCTTTAAGCTTCATCTACAATAGGTTTGGACACGTTGGGGGTTTCAATGATCTTACCAACAAGCTATGTTGCAAGTCCAACCGGGCGAAATGGGAAGAACACCGGAGGTTCGCATTTTTGGTGGCATTTCTTGGAGTTGTTGTATTCCCGAGGAAAGATGGACATATCAATATAAAAGTCGCCGGGGTAGCTACCACACTGATAGTACAAGAAAACTGTACGCTGGCCCCGATGATTGTTGCGGATATTTATCGTGCTCTGACCGCGTGCAAAGCGGGGGCTACTTTCTTCGAAGGGTGTAACTTGATCTTGCAAATCTGGATAATCGAGCATCTGTGCCACCATCCTTCATTCTCGAGCTATGGTTCGGCCGAACGGACATGTTTGGAAGAGTTCAATGCGAGGACAAAAGAAGTAAAGTTGCCAGAGGGAGTCCAAGGTTGGATTGTGTATCTTCGATCACTAACTGACGGTCAAATCGATTGGACGTATGACCGGTTACCTCTTGACGAGGTGATATACATGCCAACGGAGGGATCGCCATTTTTGATCATGGGTTTGAAGAGTATACAACCTTATGCACCATACAGAGCCCTGCGACAGTTGGGTCGGTGTCAGATTATTCCAAGAGATGGGGATCTCGGTGTGCAAGCTGTGGAGATTGGTCCGGACGGGCAATTCCCGGAAGCAAAAATCCGGCAAATCTGGAACGAGTGCCAAAATTTGAAGATTGATACTTGTGTGCCGAATAGAGCAAAAGGGGAGATATCACCTGGTTATTCCACATGGTACCGACGAGGGGTTGAACACGAACGTCTTTCAAAGAGACCTCACTTGCAAGACCTGATAGAGCAATCCGAGGAAAATCTGAAATGGGCGGCCAAGGAAAAAGAATACAAGGCCAAAATCAGTCTGTTGGAGGATAAACTGAGAAATCTTCATTTCGAGAGTGGCTTGCAAGCAGCATCCGATGAAGTGGAAAAGAAACGGCTGAAAAAAGAAAATGATATGTTGAAGGCTCAAATAGCTCAAATGAAAATTGCATCCGAGACCCCAATTCGTTCAGCCCGGGATGAAAAGTTAATTGAGATTCTCCGGCGGAAAGTAAATGACTATAGCTTTGATTTGGACGTAGCTGAAAAAGAGTTAGTCAAGGCTCGGAAGCAAATGGACAAAGACGCCGATGAAAGAGCTAAGTTGGTTCGGCAGCTACAAGACAAGCACGATGTTGAAGTAGCTCAGCTTAGAAAGAAAATAATCTCAGCCACAGTCAAGAGTAACAAGATTATCAAAGATCTTGAAGAAGAAAGAGAACACTGCTACACGACTATGGCTAGATTGGAATTGAAGCTGCAACAAGTGCAAAAGGACAACCAACATACCTTGGATGCTCGCGCTCAACAAATAAGTCGACTATTGCAAGAAAAAGGGGTCATCAGAGAAAAGGTTGTTCGTATCGCCCAATACATCACCCGAAAGACTCAGCTTTGTGAAGATATGACTCGGAGGACTTTTGTATCTGCGCAGTGAAGTTTTTTGTACAACAAGTCATGGCCGACCTGGATAGGCTTCAAAGGGGTTTAGCATATAGGCCCGCGGCAAGGCCGAACGATGCCTCGCGGGCACTAGGTGCATTAATGTACTCTTAGGTCATGCATCATCTTTTATTTTTCTTTTAAAAACATCACTTTGTAATCAACGTTTTGAGTTATCAATGAGAAAACAAGTGTTGTTACCAATTCTTTTGCTTTATGTCATTTCCTTTGAATCCGCTAGGCAAATAAATAGGAGCGTAATTATGAAAACGACAATGAAAAAAAAAAGAAAAAGAAAAAGCAAGAAAAGAAGAAAAGAAAAAAAAGAGAGAAAAGCAAGAAAAGAGAAAAAAGCAAAAAGAAAAGAAAAGAAAGAAAAGAAAGAAAGAAAACAAAAGAGCGGAAAAAGAAAGAAGATGATTGAAGTGAGCAGCGGCCGGGATGATGCATAACGACTCGAGCAAATGTGTTTGTTTTTAAAGTCGTTACATCTTATTCATGCGCTAACAACTAACAAGTGTTGATGTTTGTGAGTCCAGATTTTCTAGGCAACTGGCATACTGGCTACCCACCCATACAACACCAGGTACAAAAAGATGACAAAGGCTGTGTCCCAGGAGATCGAGGCAACCATTGTAGACCCTGCTCACGAAGAAGAGATCGTGGATGTGGCGGGGATGAAAGAAGAAATGTACAAGTTAAGACAACAGATGGCTGAAATGTACCAGGCTTGGTCAAGAGGTCAACCACTACCAGCCTACCCTGCCAACCCTGCATATGTCCCTCCAGCCAATCCTAACCCCGAGCCACCAACAATGAACTCGTCCTCCACCTACCCCGACTACCCTCACTACTATGCTTCCACTTCCCAAATGCCACCACCTCCAACCAAGCAAGCACCACCTCCTATACCACAAGTTGCTCCGGTATATGTGGCACCTCCGCCCGCTGTTATCCACAAATCCGCTAGTGAACCGATATTCCATATCCAGGATCCTCACTACTACCCTCCGGAGCCTACTTTCAGACAACACGAGTCTCACGCTCCGATGATAGAAGCAAGTGCCGGGCAGGAAGAGATGGCTCGGAAAGTGAAGAGTCTTGAGAATGCTTTCCGCAATATGCAAGGGCTGGGAGGGCAAGTAAGTGTAGCCTACAAAGACCTGTGTTTGTTTCCTGAGGTGCAGCTTTCTGCGGGATTTAAGTTGCCAAAGTTCGACATGTACAACGGACACGGGGATCCGGTAGCTCATCTAAGAGGATACTGTAGCAAGATGAGAGGCGCGGGAGGTAGAGATGAATTGTTGATGGCGTACTTCAGCCAAAGTTTGAGTGGATCAGCTCTGGAATGGTATACCCGACAGGACCATACAAGATGGTTCGTTTGGGATGACTTAGCGCAAGCTTTCGCTAGTCACTTTCAGTACAATTTGGAGATCATACCCGACAGGTTATCCCTTACCAAGATGGAAAAGAAGCCGGGAGAGAGCTTTAGAGAATACGGTTTTAGATGGAGGGAACAGGCCGCTAGAGTGGATCCGCCAATGAAAGAAGGAGAGATGGTGGATTGTTTTCTGCAAGCTTTGGATCCAACATACTACGGCCATCTAGTGTCAGCAATTGGAAAGAGTTTCAACGAAGTTGTGAAAATGGGAAGTTTTGTAGAAGAAGGTTTGAAGACAAACAAAATTATGAGTTTTTCGGCTATCAAAGCCACCAATCAAGCTATACAGAGTGGAAACGGAGGAGTGATGGGAAAGAAGAAGAAAGAAGAAGTAGCAACCATTGAAAGTAGGTCATGGAGTCGCAACCCACATTATAACCCACCAAGACCCTACCGCCAACACCCACCAAGCCCAGCAACTCCATATAATCCACCACCACCATCTTACCCGCCAAACCCATACAACACACCAAGCCCATATAACCCACCACCACCACCATACCCACCAACTGTCCCACATTACCACCACCCGCAAGCCCAAACCTACCCACCACCACCACCCCATGTGTGGAGAGCTCAAGCTCCACACAATGTGTACCACACCCAGAACACATACCCAACCCCTAAACCTTACCGAAACCAGAATAGACCCAGGCCGGACGCTGATTGGAGAAACAAAGCAAAAAAGACATTCACTCCTCTCGGAGAATCATATACCAGTCTTTACCACAGGTTGAAAGAATTGGGGATGTTGAGACCAATCGCACCAAAAAATCCAAACCCACCCCGAAAAGTCTTGATTCTTCTGTCAGATGTGAATACTGTTCGGGAACATTGGGCCACGATACTGAGAAGTGTTGGCAATTAAAGAATGCCATTCAAGATCTTATCGATGAGAGGAGAATTGAAGTGCAGGCTCCCGAAGCCCCAAACATTACCCAGAATCCATTGCCGAATCACCACGAAACGAATATGATAGAACTGGTGCGGGGTGATGGCAATCAAAAACCATCTCAGGCCGTCATGATGATAAAGTCGAGTGACAAGTTAGAGAAAGAAATTGTGAAAGAGGAAGCAATTGTTGAGAAACCAAAGCCGGTAGTGATGGGAGGTTTAAAGGTGGTAGTTCCAGGTGCAAAGACGATCGTGACTGTGAAAGGAGCAAGTGCAGAGCCAGTAATCATAAAACCAGTAGTGCAAATGCCGGTGGTGAATACAAAGACTGTGCCTTGGAACTATAACAAGGTAACAGTAGTTTACAAGGGAAAAGAGATTTCTGGTGAAATTAACGAAACGCATGGACTTACCCGATCCGGAAGGTGTTTTGCTCCAGAGGAACTGAGAAAGATGAAAACGGTAAAAGAAAGTCAACTGAAGAAGCCAGTGTCGGAGGAGGAAGCAGAAGAATTTCTTAAGAAAATGAAGTCACAAGAGTACTCGGTGGTTGAGCAGTTAAGAAAGACCCGGCCCAAATTTCTTTGCTATCTTTGTTGATACATTCAGAAGAGCACCGGAAGGCTCTTATGAAGATTCTAAATGAGGCTCATGTTCCGGAGAAGATTTCAGTGTGCCACTTGGAGAAGATTACCAGCAAAATTTTCGAGTCTAACAGGATCACCTTCTCTGATAGGGAGTTGCCGGTGGAAGGAGCTGAACACAATAAAGCATTGTACCTCACAGTAAAGAGTGAGGAGTCAGTCGTGACCAGGGTATTGATTGACAATGGATCGAGCGCGAACATTTGCCCGCTGTCAACTTTAGGGAAGCTGAACATTAGCCCGGACAGAATCCGGAGAAACAATATCAATGTGAGAGGGTTTGACGGCGGAGGTAAGAACACGTTAGGAGATATTATTTTGGAAGTGACCATCGGTCCCGTTGATTTTACGATGGAGTTCCAGGTGCTCGACATTGCCGTATCGTATAACTTGCTGTTAGGTCGACCCTGGATTCATGCGGCCAAGGCGGTACCATCTTCTCTACATCAGATGGTCAAGTTTGAATGGGAGCAACAAGAGATTGTTGTACACGGAGAGGAAAATGCTTGTAATGTGGTAGCACCTTTTGATGGTACTGATGGGGATAGGGGTCCTTGGGTCTACCAAGTGACGGATGTTGTTGAGGTGAATAGAGTTGCTGAAGGAGAAAAGTTACCAACCCCTATGATGGCACCAACTGCTGTAATGGTGGCCAGAGAAATGCTGAAAAATGGATTTGCACCGGGGAGGGGATTAGGTAAAACACTGCAGGGAGTCACTCAACCAGTTCAGCTTTCGGAGAATAAAGGTACATTCGGCTTAGGGTTCAAACCCACCTTTGCCGATATCCAAAGAGCCTCTAAAGCCAAGAAAAACTGGACCTTGCCCAAACCCATACCCAAATTATCCGACATCTTTATCAGGCCTGGTACAAAATATCAACCATCTGCTGCAACAAAGTGCATTGAGGCCCAACTTGATGAAGAAATGCTTGGTTTTGCAAAAATGTTTTGGGAGGTGAACACGATTGAAGCAGGGGAAGGCACGAGCAGAATGGACGTGCAATTTGTGGGGCCTGAAGTTACATTGAACAATTGGGAAGCTACTCCTTTCCTTATCCGGAAGGAGTCTTGGTAGTTAGCTCAAAATTTCATCATTGTTTCCCCGAAAGTTGTTATTTTATAGTTTCCCCATTCCCTTCATGAAAAAAAAATCACCATGTATCCCGAACATTGTTCGTTTCTTTTATTAATGAAATGCGGTTTTTCCTTTTTCTTCACTTTTGCCTTATTTTTCTTTATTTTTCCTTTTGTACAGTTTTGCATGTGTTGATTCCAATGCCATGTCATGCGTGAAGGATTCTAGACCCAGTTCTGACAATCACGTTACTATACGAGAAATCGAGGAAGATAGTGAAATAGAATGTGAGGATGAGGAAGCCCTGGAGGAAATAAGTAAGGACATGAAACAATACGAGGAAAAACCCAAGCCGAATCTGAGTGATACGGAATCTGTAAACTTGGGGAGCGAAGATGATGTCCGAGAAACAAAGATTAGTGTGCATTTGGAGGCACCCCTCAGGGATGAATTGATAAGGTTGTTACATGAATTTAAGGACATCTTTGCCTGGTCCTATGATGACATGCCCGGGCTTAGCACGGATCTGGTGGTACACAAGTTGCCTATCTACTCGGAATGCCGGCCAGTGAAACAAAAGCTGAGGAAATTCAAAACGGACATTAGCGTGAAGATAAAAGAAGAGGTGAATAAGCAGTTTGAGGCGAAGGTCATAAGAGTTACCAAATACCCCACCTGGTTGGCAAATGTTGTGCCGGTCCCGAAGAAAGATGGCAAAACCAGAGTGTGTGTAGACTATAGAGACCTCAACAAAGCCAGTCCGAAGGATGACTTCCCATTGCCAAACATTCACATATTGATCGATAATTGCGCCAAGCATGAAATCGGTTCGTTTGTGGACTGCTATGCAGGTTATCACCAGATCCTGATGGACGAAGAAGATGCTGAGAAAACTGCCTTCATTACACCTTGGGGAACGTACTGTTACGGAGTAATGCCGTTTGGATTGAAGAATGCCGGGGCAACTTACATGAGGGCAATGACCACGATGTTTCATGATATGATGCATCGAGAAATTGAAGTATATGTGGACGATGTCATCATAAAGTCCGGAAAACAACCTGATCATGTGAAAGATTTGAGGAAGTTTTTCCAAAGACTCCGGAGGTACAATCTAAAGCTCAATCCGGCGAAGTGTGCTTTTGGAGTACCTTCGGGAAAACTACTGGGGTTTATTGTGAGTCGGCGAGGTATTGAACTGGATCCGTCAAAGATCAAGGCTATTCAGAGTCTACCTCCGCCGAAGAACAAGAAGGAGGTCATGAGCTTATTAGGAAGGTTGAATTACATTAGTCGGTTCATTGCTCAATTGACATCAACATGCGAGCCGATCTTCAAGTTGTTGAAGAAAGATGCAGCAGTTAAATGGACCGACGAATGTCGGGAAGCCTTTGACAAGATCAAGGAATATTTGGCCAATCCTCCGGTGTTAGTTCCTCCAGAACCAGGGCGTCCTCTGATTTTGTATTTGACGGTGCTGGATAACTCTTTCGGTTGTGTACTGGGTCAACATGATGAGATAGGCAAGAAAGAACAAGCCATCTACTACCTCAGCAAAAAGTTTACATCCTACGAGGTGAAGTATACCCAATTGGAAAGAACTTGTTGTGCATTGATTTGGGTAGCTCAGAAGCTAAAGCATTATTTGTCAGCATACACCACGTACTTGATATCACGATTGGATCCTCTCAAGTATATCTTTCAGAAGCCCATGCCTACGGGAAGACTGGCCAAATGGCAGATTCTGCTCACAGAATTCGACATTGTCTATGTAACTCGTACGGCAATGAAAGCACAAGCTATTGCGGACCACTTAGCCGAGAATCCGGTGGATGATGAATATGAGCCATTGAAAACATACTTTCCGGATGAAGAGGCAATGCTTGTCGAGGAGATGGAGCAAGAGGAGAGGCCAGGATGGAAAATGTACTTTGACGGAGCTGTCAACAGCAAGGGCGTTGGTATCGGAGCGGTACTCATTTCAAGTACGGGTCAACACTATCCCGTCACAGCTCAGCTTCGATTTTTCTGTACCAACAATATGGCCGAATATGAGGCGTGCATCTTGGGATTAAGGATGGCAATTGACATGGGTATTCAAGAGATTTTGGTCATGGGTGACTCGGATCTCTTGGTACACCAAATTCAAGGGAAATGGGAGACACGAGATTTGAAATTGATACCATATCGGTATTGTTTGCACGAGTTGTCTCGAAGATTCCGGTCTATAGAATTCAAGCACATCCCGAGAATGCACAATGAGATTGCAGATGCTTTGGCCACATTGTCCTCTATGTTGCATCATCCGGACAAGACATATATAGATCCACTCCAGATTCAAGTCCGAGATCAGAATGCTTATTGCTTCGCTGTGGAGGAAGAGTCGGATGGAGAGCCGTGGTATCATGATATTAGAGAATACTTGAAAGTTGGCAAATACCCGGAGCAAGCCACTGGAGACCAGAAGAGAGCCATCAGGCGTCTAGCCAATGGATTTTTCTTCAGTGGAGGAGTGGTATACAAAAGAACACCAGATTTGGGTTTATTGCGGTGTGTAGATGCACAACAAGCAGATGAAATCATGATTGAAGTACATGCTGGAGTATGCGGACCTCACATGAGCGGATATGTTTTAGCAAAGAAGATCTTGAGAGCTGGGTACTACTGGCTCACGATGGAGCGTGATTGTATCAGGTATGTAAAGAAATGCCATCAATGCCAGGTACACGGGGATCTGATCCATTCTCCGCCTTATGAGTTGCACACAATGTCGGCACCTTGGCCCTTTGTTGCTTGGGGCATGGATGTCATCGGCCCAATAGATCCAGCCGCTTCTAATGGGCACAGGTTCATCCTGGTTGCAATTGATTATTTCACCAAGTGGGTCGAAGCTAAGACATTCAAGGCGGTGACGAAGAAAGCGGTGGTGGATTTTGTGCACGAAAATATTATATGCCGATTTGGAATCCCCAAGGTGATTATCACGGACAATGGAGCCAATTTAAACAGTCATCTCATGGCGGAAGTTTGTGAAAGGTTTAAGATCACGCACCGCAATTCCACACCCTACAGGCCAAAGGCGAATGGTGCAGTAGAGGCGGCAAATAAGAACATCAAGAAGATTCTCCGAAAAATGGTGGAGGGATCCAGGCAATGGCATGAAAAGTTACCCTTCGCTCTCATGGGTTACCGCACGACGGTACGTACTTCTATCGGAACCACACCTTATACCCTGGTGTATGGAACAGAGGCTGTTATACCCGCAGAAATAGAAATACCATCATTGCGAATTATAGCCGAATATGAGATAGATGACGATGAATGGGTAAAGGCCCGATTAGAACAGTTGAATTTGATTGATGAGAAGAGATTGGCCGCGATCTGCCATGGACAGTTGTATCAGCGGAGAATGGCCAGAGCATATAATAATAAGGTACGACCTCGAAGGTTTGAAGTCGGACAACTGGTATTGAGGCGTATCTTACCACATTGGGCAGAGGCAAAAGGCAAGTTTGCGCCGAATTGGCAGGGACCATTTGTGGTATCACGGGTGTTGTCCAATGGAGCATTATATTTAACAGATGTTGAAGGAAAGTGCGTAGAGACTGCTATCAATTCAGATGCGGTCAAAAGATACTATGTATGATTCATTTTCAATTGTATGTTTTGTATTTTGTTGTGATTTTGGAATTGAAATGATGAAGGCATTTTATTCTCTATCCAAACACTTTATCCATTGATAACCCCTTTGAGCCTTAATGAATGAATTCTTTCATATCCCTCTCTCGGAATCGCTTTAGTGCAATAAGATCGAAATTGCCAGAATGAAAAAATGAAATGATGGAAAAATGAAATAAAAAATGAATGAATGAAAAAATGATGAAAAAAAAAAAAGAAGAAAAAGACAAAGAAATCGGGAAAAAGTCAAAAAGAAATCCATCTAACTAATGAAGTTGGATGAACTACGTCTGACTTGATCCCGAAAGGGTACGTAGGCAGCCTCTCTAAGGTTCAGTCACAATAAAGAAAAAAATCCAAAAAATTCCCCACATATTGAAACTGGGGCAGAAGTTATATTTAATAATTCCGAGAGTTGTAAATATTTTTAACCCTCGTTGAAATTTTGAGCCTTTATATCTTTCTTTCTTAACCCGTCCAAAAGCCACGTTACGGTCCAAAGAAAGACCTTCTGATCAATTTTGAAATGATAACAAATACAACGAAGGAGGAGCAAAGTATCGGACAATACCCGTGGTACAGAAAACAAAATACAAAAGGAAAAAATGAAAAAAGAAAATATAAAAAAATGAGAGAGTCTCATCGGTGAAAACCTTAACCGGCACCGTGAGACGATTGTGAGGTTGAGAGAAATAAAATGAGAGAGTCTCATCGGTGAAAACCTTAGTCGGCACTGTGAGACGATTGTGAGGTTGAGAGAATAAATGAGAGAGTCTTATTGGTGAAAACCTTTCGAGGCACCGTAAGGCTATCATCAGAAAAGAGAAAAGGCAACCAAAAAGAGTATCGGTTTGGGTCAAAGGCAATTCAGAGTCGGAATAATGATTGGAACGAACTGGGTCAGAGTTTAAATACATGGCATGGTCAGCGGAATCAGCCAGCAAATACCCAGATAAGTTCTGTCATCTCTCCAAAATACCCTTACCTTTCTTTCATTTTTTCTGCATTTCATTGTTTACCCTTTTGAGAGCTAACTACCAGCTCCTGATAACGGAAGTTGAAACAACACTGGATCAGAAAGGATAGAAGATTGGGGAAAGGAATAAAAGAAGTTTGGCAAACATGGCCAAAGAAAAGAAAACGAAACAAAAATGAAGAAATGAGAAAAATACAAAAAGAGTCTGCAAGGGACAAGAAGTTGAAAGCTATGCGACATGAGAAAGCAAAAACAAAGGAAGCAATAAGAAGTGGGGACGGCAGATGCCAGTTGCCAGCAGTTTATATCTAATAAATTTTGTTTCATGCAGGAACAAATTGTCACTAATCACTTTAAAGTGAATGTGACCAATGTGGAAAATTTAAAATACCAAAAAGAGAAAGTCA
>JASVEL010005876.1:0-57489 GCA_032618575.1 Nicotiana noctiflora
TTTCTGAAATTTTAACCCTCACTGCTAATTAAACCCAGGTCGATTTCCGCTTCTGCGGTCTCTAGGTCGCTTCAGCGACTCCGCTTCTGCGGGCATATGGTCGCTTCTGCGACACTTGGCCATTTTCTCAAAAGCCGCTTCTGCGGAAGCACAGTCGCTTCTGCGACTTCGCTTATGCGGACAAAAGTCCGCTCGTGCGGAAGGCCACCAAACAGTCCACTCCCGCTCCTGCGGAAGGCTTTCCGCTCCTGCGTGACCGCCTCCGCGATCTAAAGTCCGCTCCCGCGAACTAGGCCGGCCTCCCACGAACTCGCTCCTGCGGAGCAAATGTCGCTTCTGCGGACTCGCCTCTGCGGCCAAGCTCCGCAAAAGCGAATACTACAGAAGGAAGGCACCAGCCTGCTGCAACTTTTTAAGATTCTTGCCGTTTAATCACCCGAATTCAACCCGAGTCCCCCGGGACCCTATCCAAACACACCAACACATCCTAATACCTTATTCGAACTTGTTCCAATCCTCAAAACACGTCTAACAACATCGAAACCCATAATTCACATCGAATTCAAGCCTAAATTCCTTAAACTTTCCGAATTGCACATTCGATCTAAAACCCAACCAAACGACGTCCGAATGACCTAAAAATTTGCGGACATATCCAAAATCACATAACGAAGCTACAGAAATTGTCAGAATTCCATTCCGACCCCTGGATAAAAATCTAACCTATCATTCGGATTCGCCAAAGTTTCAAACTTCGACATTTCAAGCCTAATTGAGCTACGGACCTCCAAAATACATTCCGAACGCGCTCCCAACCCCGAAATCACCCAACGGAGCTAATGGAACCATCAGATTTCCGTTCCGAGATCGTCTTAACACTGTTCCGGTTACGGACCATTTTCTATCTTTAAAGCTCTTATTTAGGGACTAAGTGCCCCAAAATACCTCAAATTTTAGGGCCGACTCTCCCGGCAAACCACAATAGCAGAAATGTACTTAGGGAAACAGTTAAATTAGGGATTGGGGCGTAATTTTCTAAAACGACCGGCCGGGTCGTTACATCTTCCCACCCTTAAAAGATTCGTTCGTCCTCGAACGAGCATAGAAAACATACCCGGAGTAGTGAAAAGATGAGGGTACTGGCTGCGCATATCCTGCTCGGTCTCCCAAGTCGCCTCCTCGACCGGCTGGCCCCGCCACTGAACCTTTACCGAAGCGATGTTCTTTGACCTTAGCTTTCTGACATGCTTGTCTAGAATGGCTACTAGCTCCTCAACATAAGACAGATCCTTGTCTAGCTAAACAGAAGTGAAATCCAACACATGCGACGTGTCACCATGGTATCTCCGGAGCATGGAGACATAAAATACGGGGTGAACTCCAGCTAGACTAGGAGGTAAGGCTAACTCATAGGCAACCTCCCCAATACGCCTCAAAATCTCAAAAGAGCCAATAAATCTGGGACTCAGCTTCCCTTTCTTCCCAAACCTCATAACGCCCTTCATGGGCGAGACTCGAAGCAGAACCCGCTCACCAACCATAAAAGCCACATCGCGAACCTTCTTGTCCGCATAACTCTTCTGTCTGGACTGGGCCGCACGAAGTCTGTCCTGAATCACCTTGACCTTGTCCATAGCCTCCTGAACCATATCGGTACCTAGCAACCTGGCCTCGCCCGGCTCAAACCAACCCACGGGAGACCTGCACCTCCTACCATATAGGGCCTCGTACGGTGCCATCTGAATACTAGACTGGTAGCTGTTGTTATAAGCAAACTCCGCCAGTGGCGAGAAGTGATCCCATGAACCTCCAAACTCAATCACGCACGCACGGAGCATATCCTCCAAAATCTGAATAGTGCGCTCGGACTGCCCATCAGTCTGGGGATGAAATGCTGTGATCAGCTCCACCCGAGTACCTAACTCTCGCTGTACAGCCCTCCAGAACCGCGAAGTGAATTCAGTGCCTCTATCTGAAATAATGGAAACTGGAATACCGTGCAGCCGAACTATCTCTCTGATATAGATCTCCGCCAGTCGCTCCGATGAATATGTAGTGCTCACCGGTATAAAATGGGCGGACTTGGTCAACCGATCCACAATGACCCAAAAGGAATCAAACTTCCTAACCGTCCGTGGAAGTCCAGATACAAAGTCCATGGTAATGCGCTCCCATTTCCACTCGGGAATCTCAATCTGTTGCATCAATCCACCCGGACGCTGATGCTCATACTTCACCTGCTGGCAGTTAAGGCATCTAGAAACATAATCGACTATATCCCTCTTCATCCGCCTCCTCCAGTAATGCTGTTTCAAGTCCTGATACATCTTCGCGGCTCCCGGATGGATGGAATACCGCGAGCTATGGGCCTCTGCTAGAATCAGCTCTCAAATATCATCTACATTGGGCACACAAATACGCCCATGCATCCTCATCACTCCGTCATCCCCAATGGTGACATCTCGGGAATCACCATGCCGAACCTTGTCCTGAAGATCCCGCAAATAAGGGTCATCAAATTGTCGCTCTCTGATGCGATCTAATAAAGAAGACCAAGAGACCATATAGGCTAGAACCCGGCTGGGCTCCGAAAGATCCAATCTAACAAACTGCATGGATAAAGCTCGAACATCCATCGCCATAGGCCTCTCCGAAATTGGTAGGTATGTCAAACTCCCCAAACTCTCCACCCCGCAACCCAAGGCGTCGACAATTACATTGGCCTTGCCCGAATGATAGAGAATAGTAATATCATAGTCCTTCAGTAGCTCCAACCATCTCCTCTGACGCATATTCAGGTCCTTTTGCTTAAGCAAGTGTTGCAAGCTCCGGTGATCAGTGTAGATCTCACAAGGAACACCATATAAATAATGACGCCAAATCTTCAAGGCGTGAACAATGGCAGCTAGCTCCAAATCATGAACAGGGTAATTCTTCTCATGCACCTTCAGCTGTCTCAGAACGCGTGGGAAATCACCCTACTATCCTGCGTCAATACTTCTCCAAGTACAACCCGTGAGGCATCACAATAAACTGTATAGGACCCTAAACCGGTAGGAAACATCAAGATTGGGGCCGAAGTCAAAGCTGTCTTGAGCTTTTTCAAGCTCGCCTCACACTTCTCTGTCCACTAGAAAGGGGCACCCTTTGGGTCAATCCGGTCATAGGTGCTGCGATCGAAGAGAACCCCTTCACAAAGCGACAGTAATAACCTGCCAAACCAAGGAAACTGCGAATCTCAGTAGCGGAGGAGGGTCTGGGCCAACTCTGCACGACCTCCACCTTCCTCGGATCTACTCGAATACCATCTCTCGACACCACGTGGCCCAAAAATGCAACTGAACTCAACCAGAATTCACATTTAGAGAACTTGGCATAAAGCTGCTTCTCCCTCAGAATCTGAAGCACTATCCTCAAATGCTGCTCGTGCTCTTCCCGGCTCCGGGAATATACTAGAATATCATCAATGAAGACAATCACGAACGAGTCCAGATAAGGCCTGAACACACTGTGCATCAAATGCATAAAGGTCGCTGGGGCATTAGTCAGCCCAAAAGACATCACGAAGAACTCATAGTGACCACACCGGGTCCTGAAGGCAGTCTTCGGGATATCTGGCTCCCAAATCTTCAGCTGGTGATACCCAGAGCGCAAATCAATCTTAGAAAACACCTGTGCGCCCTGTAGCCGGTCAAATAAATCATCAATACGGGGCAAAGGATACCGGTTCTTCACTGTAACCTTGTTCAGCTGACGATAGTCAATACACATACGCATAGAACCGTCCTTTTTCTTCACAAACAATACAGAAGCACCCCAAGGCGAAACACTGGGTCGAATAAAACCCTTACCCAATAACTCCTGTAACTGATCCTTCAACTCCTTCAACTCAGGAGGAGCCATACGGTACGGTGGAATAGAAATGGACTGAGTGCCCGGCAACAAGTCAATAGCAAAGTCAATATCTCTGTCGGGCGGCATGCCCGGAAGATCAGCTGGAAATACATCAGCAAAGTCACGTACCACATGAACGAAATCAATAGAGGGAGTGTCAATACTGACATCCCGCACATAGGCTAGATAAGCAGCACACCCCTTCTCAACCATACGCTGAGCTCTGAGAAAAGAAATAACACGGCTAGGGTGTGATCTAGAGTACCACTCCACTCAATACGTGGAATGCCTGGCATAGCCAGCATCACGGTCTTGGCGTGACAATCAAGAATAGCAAAATGGGGCGACAACCAGTCCATGCCCAGAATAATATCAAAATCGACCATCCCGAGCAATAATAGATCCGCTCTGGTCTCAAAATCACAAATGGTAACCAAACACGACCGATATACGCGGTCCACTACCAAAGAATCACCCACCGGAGTGGAAACATAAATGGGGGCACTCAAAGAATCCCGAGGCACACCCGGATGAGAAGCAAAGTAAGAAGACACATATGAAAAAGTGGAACCAGGGTCGAATAGAACCGATGCCTCCCTGTGACTAACCAGAATAATACCTGTACTAACAGAATCGGAGGTAACAGCTACAGCACGATCAGGAATAGCATAAAATCTGGCCTGACCCCTCTCTCGAGGGCGGCCTCTAGCACCCTAATCCCCGCCCCTGGCTGGCTGGGTAGTTGGGGTGGCAGCTGGGGATGGAACGATGGCCTGCTGACCTTGTGGACCACACCGAGGCTGCAAAGTCTGAGGGGGAGATCCTCTCCTATGCCTGGGGCACTCCCTGACCAGATGGCGAGTATCCCCACACTCAAAACAAGCTCTAGGAGGACGCGGTGGCTGTGATTGACCGGCCTCGCCCCCATTGGACTGACCCTTGTAGGTACCCCGCGCAGGAGGTGCATTGGAAACCGAGGGAGCATAATAAGGCTCCTGAGGTGCTGGAAGAGCTGGAGTAGTACTGGCTGCAGACAATGCTGAATGAACTGGGCGATCGGAATAACCCCTGCCAAAACGACCGGCTGATGAAGTACGGGCACCAGAGAAATGGCCCGACTCACGAGACCTATTGGCCTCTCTCTCTCTCCGCTCTCTAGGGAGGATACTCTCGATTATCTTGGCAATGCTAACTGCCTGCTGATAAGATATATCTGTCTCCAACTCTCTGGCCATGCTGGATCGGATAGGCGGAACAATGCCCTCAATAAATCTCCGCACTCTCTCCCAAACCGTGGCTACCAAAGCCGGTGCATGCCTGGCTAGACGGGTGAAACTGATGGCATACTCCGATACTGACATGGAGCCCTGTCGCAACCGCTCAAACTCCGAGCGCCAACTCCGGGCTGTGCTGGGGCGGCAGGAGGCATAACCAAAACATCTGGAACCTGTCCCACTGGCACACGCTGCTCCGGTGTAACGGCTGCGGGAGTCTGGGCCCCTCCCCCGGCCTGAGATGTAGCTGCGACGAGAGGAAGTAGTCCTGCCTGAGCTAGAGTGGTATACATACTCATGAACTGGGCCAGGGTCTCCTATAGTGCTGGAGTAGTAGCAGCTGTAGTCGGTGTACCAGGTGCCTACGCTCCAACCTAGTCTACCTGTGGCACCTCAGCGGCAGCGCGCGCGGGTGCTGTGGCTGTACCTCGAGCGCGTCCTCGTCTTCTACCTCGGCCCCGGCCTCTGACGGCGGCAATAGGGGGCACGGGTGATCATCGCGAGTAGATCGTGTTCTCACCATCTGTGAGAGAATAGAAAGCAGTAGTTTAGATTTTTGATGTCAAAAATGTCGCACGACAAGGAATCCAAAAGAAATGAAGAGTTTCCTAAACAGTTACATAGCCCCTCGTAGATAAATACGGACGTCTCCGTATCGATCAGCGAGACTCTAAGTAACCGGTCTGTGTCCCGTGACTCCTATGAACCTAGAGCTCTGATACCAACTTGTCACGACCCTAGTTCACCAATTGTGAACATGTCGTGATGGCACACCCAGTCCCCACGACTAGGTAAGCCTAACACGTTGCGGAATATACAAGCTATAAATACTTAAATAAGAAACAGCAGGAAAATAGCATAAAAAGATATGTAATCCGTGCCGCTTGGCACATACATCCGTCACACAATTAATAAAACGCTACCAAGATCCGGAATCCCACGGTAACACTGACTAAAAGAGAATATACAACTGTGGCTCTATGTGTAAAGAGTATCTATCAACGAGATGAAGGAAAAATGCCAACTAGTACTACTAGAATAGAAGGAAAGCCATCCGCAGACGTAGCAGATCATACCTCGAGGTCTCCCAGAAAGCTGCGGAAGTCACCTAGCACGAGCCTACTCTCATGTACCTGGATCTGCACAACAAAAGTGTGCAGAAGAGTAGCATGAGTACACCACGGCGGTACTCAGTAAGTGCCAAGCCTAACCTTGATGGAGTAGAGATGAGGAAGGTCAGGGCCCTACTGAGAAACAATAATATAATAATGATAACAAAATAAACAGTTTAACTGATAATAATTTCCGAAATAACAACAATAAGATGATTACTACAACTGTCTACAATTAAGCTAACAACAAATAACCAACTCAATAAAACAAGTCCAGGACCTATGGGAATTGAACCCACAGTCCCATTAACAGCACCCCTGGGTCTCCGGGAATCGAACCCGCAGCGCATGTCTCAACAATATCTCAATAGCTCAGGATCTTCGGGAATCAAACCCGCAGTCCCTACCAATAACTTAGGATCTCGGGAATTGAACCCGTAGTCCCTACCAATAACTCAGGATCTCGGGAATCGAACCTGTAGTCCCTACCAATAACTCAGGATCTCGGGAATCGAACCCGTAGTCCCTACCAATAACTTAGGATCTCGGGAATCGAACCCGTAGTCCCTACCAATAACTCAGGATCTCGGGAATCGAACCCGTAGTCCCTACCAATAACTCAGGATCTCGGGAATCGAACCCGTAGTCCCTACCAATAACTCAAGATCTCGGGAATCAAACCCGTAGTCCACATCTCAATAAATCTCAGGACCTCCGGGAATCGAACCCGCAGCCCATGTCTCAATAATATCTCAATAGCTCAGGATCTCCGAGAATTGAACCCGCAGTCCACAAACACAGCAAGTAAAGGAATACACAGAGAGAAATATAATATGTTTAACTATAACTTCACCGATAAACAGCGCCAGCGATTACCAAGAAAACTCAAGTAAGACAATTAGGCAACTAGACAGTTAAATAGTACCTAATCATGCTTTTCTAACTGCTACCGGGTAGGAATATCGAATTTAACAGCTAAAAACAGGAATATCACTCATCGGACATTTTAAGTAAAGTATGTGTTCAACAACCAGTGCATGTACACGCCCGTCACCTCGCGTACAAGGTATTTAAAGTATCACATAATATCCTAGGGGTGAAAGTCCCCCACACGAGGTTAGACAAGCCACTTACATCAATTCCAGTACAAAACCGCTAAGAAATAACCCTCTTGCCACGAATGTCGGCCTCCACAAGTGTAGTATCTGATAAAAATCAATAGAATCACATCAAAATAGGCCAATTGGGCATTACCCAATCAAAACAACTCAAAATACACCAAAACCCACAAGTTGCCAAAACCCGACTTCCGGTACGCTTATCGAAAAATCACGAAAATTATATATTCGTGTTCCTTATCTCAATACGAGTCCGTGCATATAAAATTTATCGAAATCGGACTCCGTTTGCCCATTCAAATCAAAGGTTTTCTAAAGGTTTTTGTCTAGGGTGAAAACCCCCATTAATTACCCTAAATTCCTCCATTTTCATGAAAAACTTGCATAATATTATCAACAACAATAATAATTGGAGTCCATAATTGATTACCTGAAGAAACCTCTCGAATTATACTTCAAAATTGCCCAAATTGCCCCTAAAGCCGAGCCCTCAATGGTTGGAAATGTTTCTGAAATTTTAACCCTCACTGCTAATTAAATCCAGGCCGATTTCCGCTTCTGCGGTCTCTAGGTCGCTTCAGCGACTCCGCTTCTGCGGGCATATGGTCGCTTCTGCGACACTTGGGCATTTACTCAAAAGCCGCTTCTGCGACTTCGCTTATGCGGACAAAAGTCCGCTCTTGCGGAAGGCCACCAAACAGTCCACTCCCGCTCCTGCGGAAGGCTTTCCGCTCCCGCGTGACCGCCTCCGCGATCTGAGCTCCGCTCCTGCGAACTAGGCTAGCCTCCCATGAACTCGCTCTTGTGGAGCCAATGTCGCTTCTGCAGACTCGCCTCTGTGGTCCAAGCTCCGCAGAAGCGAATACTACAGAAGGCAGGCACCAGCCTGCTGCAACTTTTTAAGATTCTTGCCGTTTAATCACCCGAATTCATCCCGAGTCCCCCAGGACCCTATCCAAACACACCAACACATCCTAATACCTTATTCGAACTTGTTCCAATCCTCAAAACACGTCTAACAACATCGAAACCCATAATTCACATCGAATTCAAGCCTAAATTCCTTAAACTTTCCGAATTGCACATTCGATCTAAAACCCAACCAAACGATGTCCGAATGACCTGAAAATTTGCGGACATATCCAAAATCGCATAACGAAGCTACAGAAATTGTCAGAATTCCATTCCGAACCCCGGATAAAAATCTCACCTATCGTTCGAATTCGCCAAAATTTCAAACTTCGGCATTTCAAGCCTAATTTAGCTACGAACCTCCAAAATACATTCCGAACGCGCTCCCAACTCCGAAGTCACCCAACGAAGCTAATGGAACCATCGGATTTCCATTCCGAGATCGTCTTAACACTGTTCCGGTTATGGACCATTTTCTATCTTTAAAGCTCTCATTTAGGGACTAAGTGCCCCAAAATACCTCAAATTTCAGGACCGACTCTCCCGGCAAACCACAATAGCAGAAATGTACTTAAGGAAACAGTTAAATTAGGGATTGGGGCATAATTTTCTAAAACGACCGGCCGGGTCGTTACATTACACCGATAAAATTAAAGCTACGACGCAAAAATGGGTAAAATCACCAAAATACCCCTCCAGCCATCTGCTCGGAATCAAAATATTTTTACGATTTTAGAACCCTTGTACTCTCACGATTCTAACCATATAAACTGTATCGAAATCGGAGTTCGTTTGCCCCTCCAAATCATCAAAGTTTGTTTTATGAAACTTACCCTAATTTACACCCCAAATCCTAAATTAAAGGAAGAATTTGAGTTTAGATTAGTGAATTGTCACGACCCGGATTTTCCCCCATCATCGGGATCGTGATGGCGCCTACTCGTGGTAGCTAGGCAAGCCAATTCATTCAACATTTTCCTGTTCATACCTTCATTTTTGTTCTCATATTTAATAGCAAGAAATAATTACTCAATTTGTTAAATGCAGAAGTCTTTCTAAATAGATATGAATGATAATAATCTAAAACAACTGATAAAATCCTCTACCCAAGATGTGGAGTCACCAACTCACGAACTACTAAGGAATACTACACATAATGGTCTAAAAGAAAATAATGAACATCTGTCTGTCTCGAAACATTGAGACCACATAAATAATCATAAATAAATAGAAGAGACAACGGGCTTGTGGACGCCTGCAAGCTACCTCGGTCTCGAAATGTTCAGAAATCCCACAAGTACTCTACTGATGCTGCTGCTACTGCTAGAAACCTGGACCTGTGCAAAAATGCACAGAAGTGCACTATCAGCAGAATCCGACCCAATGTGCTGGTAAGTGCCTGGCCTATCCCGGCGAAGTAGTGACAAGCCTAAGATCAGACACTCACATAAACCTGTGCAGTTCTATATATGTACATACCACAAAATAATAGGATTATCAAGTAACATAATTAACAAAGAAGTATCATACTGGGGAAAACACAATCAACAACATATAATAAATCAGTAAAGAGAATTAGAGTGTAATAAAGGCAACTATCATCAAACAAGAAAATTTCAAATAGTTGCACGGCATCACCCTTCGTTCTTTTACTCTCATCCTTACATCCATGGAACGGCATGATCCTTCGTGAATAATCAATATCACAAGGCACGGCATGATCCTTCATGCATAATCAATAACAAGGCACGACATGATCCTTCGCGCATAATCAATAAAACAAGGCACGTCATGATCCTTCGTGCATAATCAATAAAATAAGGCACGACATTACCCTTTGTGCATAATCAATAAACAAGGCACGACATCACCCTTCGTGTATTATCACTCTTCCTCACCCAAATAACAATCACATATATGGGCAAAAGAATGAAATAATTAACATGAATCGTCCCGGCAAGCGACACAATAATTATCACAGTAAAGTCCCGGCAAGGGAAACAATAATCAACTTCTCAATAAAGTCCCAGCAAGGGAAAACAATAATCAACTTCACAACCCGGCAAGGGTTCAAGATTATGTCTTAGAAACATCCCACGATATATGTCAACAAACGACTCACGGTCATGCTAGACGCCAGTGTATGGATTCTCGTAACCACAGCCCATACACCGCGCTCGATCACATAGCAATTAGCACATTAATCCTATTCTCTCAAGTTAGGATAGATCAAACACTTACCTCTAAGCCTTAAAGTCCAATTATCCTTCAATTATAGCTTTACCTCGAATATCAGCTTCAACTTGCCCTAATCTAATCACAATTGGTTAAATTACATTAATAAATACTATATAAATTGGTTTGGATGCTTAAAAATGGTTTTCTCAAAGTTTAACCCAAAATTTTCCAAAACGCCCTCGGTCCCACGTGGTCAGAACTCGGGGTTCGGACCAAAATCCAGTTACCCATTCCCTCACGAGTTCAATTATATGATTTGTTTCTAAATCGGACCTCAAATCGAGGTCTAATTCCCCAATTCATGAAAAACCTAGGTTCTACCCAAAAACAAGAATTCCCACCATGAAAACCTTTGATTTCTCTTGAAAACATGTTTAATGATGTTAGGAGTTGAAAGAATTAAGTAAAAAGGGACTTACAAGAGTTTTGGAGTGATTTTCTCTTGGAGAATCGTGTGTGGTGTGTTGGGTTTTGAAAGAATGAAGAAAAGGGGTGTAAAATTCGTTTAAGTATCAGATTGCACAGCTGCGGATATGGGAATTGCGAACATTTGTTCGTAATTGGGAACATAGCAGGTTCTTGACTGTTGCCCTCGCATTTGTGAGAAAACATTCGCATTTGCGAACTTTGGCCCATGTCTACCAGCCTCGTATTTGCGAGATGTTATTCGCATTTGCGAACTTGAGGCTTCCTGCGCAGGATCGCATTTGCGACCCATTGTTCGTATTTGCGAACCCAGGCCATTTGAGGGCCTTTTCGAATTTGTGACTTAATGTTCGCTTTTGCAAACTTAGCATGATTCTGGAACACTTCGCAATTGCGAGTAGTTCTTCGCAATTGCGAAGATATCTGCTGGGGCAAAATACCAGCTGTGTTATTTTTCAAAATCTGCTCCAACGACCTATCAAATCTCTACCCGAGCCTTCGGGCTCCAAACCAAACATGCATACAACTTCAAAAACATAATACGAACTTGCTCGCACGATCAAATCGCCAATATAACATCGTTTTTATCAAATCAAGCCTCAAGTTCATGATTGTCTTCCTTTAACTTCATAAACTTTCAAATTTGGAACTCAAGGTTCAAAATACATCAAACAATGTTTAAATGTCATCAAACTTTGCAGGAAGTATTTAAATAATATTTATGACTTGTACCGGGCGTCGGAACCAAAATAAGAGCCTGATACCATGGTCATTTAATCCATTTTCATTAAATAATTTCAGCAAAAACAATTTAATAGAAAAATTCATATCTTGGGCTCTAGGCCTTATAATTTGACTCCGGACGCATGCCCGAGTCCCATATTTTCCTACGGACCTTCTGGGACCGTTTGATCTCGGTTCCGAGTCTGTTTACCAAAAATGTTGACCAAAGTAAACTATATCAATATTAATATAAATTTTCTTTAAAATTTTCATAGAATTCACATATTCTAGCACAAAATCTTTCCGGCTACCTGCCCGGACTATGCAAGTAAATAGAGGCAATATAAAATGAGGTTTTCAAGGCCTCGAGAGCGCGGGGCAAATGAGGAAAACAGGTGATGACCCTTTGGGTCATCACATCCTCCACCTCTAAAACAACCGTTCATCCTCGAACGGACAAGAGAAGGAAGTACCTAACTCGGGGAACAAATGTGGGTAACGGCTATGCATCTCAGACTCGGACTCCCAGGTCGATGCCTAAGGAGGCTGACCTCTCCACTGAACACGTATAGAAGGAAAACTCTTCGACCTCAACTGTCGAACTTGTCGGTCTAGAATGGCCACTGGCTCCTCCTCGTAAGATAGGTTATTGTCCAATTGGATAGTGCTGAAGTCTAACACATGTGTGGGGTCGCCGTGGTACCTCCGAAGCATAGATATATGAAAAACTAGATGTACGACTGATAAGCTAGGTGGCAGTGCTAGTCTGTAAGCCACCTCTCGCACTCGGTCCAGAATCTCAAAGGGACCAATATACCTAGGAGTGAGCTTGCCCTTCTTCCTGAACCTCATCACGCCCTTCATAGGTGATATCCGAAGCAATACCCGCTCACTAACCATGAAATCCATATATCTAACCTTACGATCCGCATATGTCTTCTGTCAGGACTGAGTAGAACGCAATCTCTCATGGATAGTCTTGACCTTGTCTAAGGCCTCCTGAACTAAGTCTGTACCCAGCAACTGAGCCTCTCACGGCTCAAACCATCCGAGTGGAGACCGACATCGCCTAACATACAACGCCTCATACAGAGCCAACTGAATGCTAGACTGGTAGCTGTTGTTGTAGGCGAACTCTACTAATGGCAAAAACTGGTCCCACGAGCCTCCAAAATCAATGACACAGGCTCGGAGCATGTCCTCTAATATATGAATAGTCCTCTCGGACTGACCGTCCATCTGAGGATGGAAAGCTGTACTCAACTGAACCTCGGTGCCTAACTCCTGCTGGACCGTTCTCCTGAAACGCAAGGTAAACTGCGTACCCCGATCTGAGATAATAGACACTGGCAACCCATGAAGGCGAACAATCTCCCTGATGTAGATCTCTACTAACTTCTCCGATGAGTATGAGACAGAGACTGGAATGAAGTGTGCTGACTTGGTCAACCTATCAATAATGACCCAAATATCATCACATCTCCCCCGAGTCAAAGGAAGTCCAGTAATAAAGTCCATTGTAATCCACCCCCATTTCCACTCGGGAATTCCAATTCTCTAGAATACACCACCAGGCCTCTGGTGCTCATATTTCACATGCTGACAATTTAGACACCAAGCGACATATACAACGATGTCCATCTTCATCCTACGCCACTAATAGTGTTGCCGTAAGTCTTGATACATCTTCACGGTGCCCGGGTGAATAGAATACCGTGAACTGTGGGCCTCTGATAAGATCAACTCTCGATTCCCCTCAACATTAGGCACACAAACTCGCCCCTGCAATCTCAATACTCCGTCATCATCTAGAGTTACCTTCGTGGCACCTCACTTATTTTATTAATCATTTCGAGCTTCTGAGGCCTTGAAAACCTCATTCCATGTTGCCTCGATTTACGTGCACGATCTGAGCTTGTAGCCGAAAAGATTTTTGTGATAGAAAATATGAATTTTATGAGAAATTTGGATAAAAAATGATATTAATATTGATATGGTTGACTTCGGTCAACATTTTTGGTAAACGGATTCGGACCCGAGATTGGATGGTCCCGAGAGGTCCGTAGGAAAATATGAGACTTGGAGCCCAAGTTATGAATTTTTCTATGAAATTGTTTTTGATGTAATTGTTAAAGGAAATGAATTAATTGACCTTGGTATCAGGCTCGTATTTTGGTTCCGACGCCCGCAACAAGTCTTAAATACTATATATGTGATTTCTGTAAAGTTTGGTGACATTCGGATGTCGTTTGAGATGTTTTAGACCTTGAGTTCCATGTTTGAAAGTTTTGAAAACCAAAAGTATGAAAATCATGAATTTGAGGCTTGATTTGATGAAAACGATGTGATATTGGTGATGTGATCACACGAACAAGTTCATAATGTGTTTTTGAGGTTGTGTACATGTTTGGTTTGGAGCCCGGGGAGCTCGGGTAAAGATTTGATAGGCCGTTGGATGAAATTCTGAATTTTTGCACTGCTGGTTTTTCACCCAGCTGTTGTCTTCGCAATTGCGAAGCATTTCTCGCAATTGCGAAGGTGGCAGGTCAAGGCAGGGTTCGCAAATGCGAACCCTTGGTCGCAAATGTGAAGGGTGCCCAGGACCGTTTGGGATCGCAATTGCGAACCAAATCTCGCAATTGCGAGGCCTCCAGTGAAAAGGCATGCTTCGCAAATGCGAAGCATTCTTTGCAAATGCGAAGGTCCCTCAGCCCAGCCTTGTTCGCAAATGCGAACATATGTTCGCAAATGCGAACATATGTTCGCAAATGCGAACATATGTTCGCAAATCGAAAGACCCTGGAGGCCAGCCTGGTTCGCAAATGCGAACATATGTTCGCAAATGCGAAGCCCCCAGATTTGCCTTGGCTTCGCAAATGCGAATAAAAGTTCGCAAATGCGAACTTTCCATCCTTAGCTTATTTTTCAAACTCCGGAAATTGGTCGGGGTTCGCAATTGCGAACCCATGTTCGCAAATGCGAACACAGAGACCTGTAAAACACGATTTTCAGTTCATTTCTTCACTTTTTACAAAACAAAAACACCCATTTGCGATT
This sequence comes from Nicotiana noctiflora, assembly GCA_032618575.1. Classification (NCBI taxonomy): domain Eukaryota; kingdom Viridiplantae; phylum Streptophyta; class Magnoliopsida; order Solanales; family Solanaceae; genus Nicotiana; species Nicotiana noctiflora. The sequence goes on from JASVEL010005876.1 coordinate 14,755, forward strand.
CTTCATGGATTCCTTCTTCATCAAAACAATTGTAAGTCACTTTTTACTTAATTCTTTCAATTCCTAACATCATTAAACATGTTTTTCAATAGAAATCAAAGGTTTTCATGGTAGAATTTCTTGTTTTTGTTAGAATATAGGGTTTTTCATAAATTGGGAAATTGGACCTCGAATCGAGGTCCGATTTTGAAACAAATCATATATATGAACTCGTGGGGGATGGGTAACTGGATTTTGGTCCTAACCCCGAGTTCCGACCATGTGGGCCCGGGGTTGAAATTCACTATTCCGGGCAGAATGTTGTAAAAGTTGTATTTGGTCTTAGGAATTAGTTTGTTGAGTAGTATTGACGATATTAAATCAATTGTGTATAGATACGATTGGATTGGAGCCAAATTTGAAAGGAAAAGGCATTGCCACGGATTGAATTGTTCATAAACATTCGAGGTAAGTTTTTGTTCTATCCTAGCTTGAGGGAATAGGATTATGTGCTATGTGTTATGTGATCGAGTGCGGTGTATGGGCTGTGGTGACGAGCATCCATACTCTGGCGTCTAGCATGACCGTGAGTCGTTGTTGATATTTGTTGTGAGATATTTTGAAGATAAATTGTTGAACCCTTGCCGGGTTGTGGAATGATTATTGTGTCCCTTGCCGGGACGGTTCATGATTTGTTGTTTTCTTTCTCTGCCCTTAACTGTGATTGTTATTTGGGTGAGGAAGAGTGATAATGCACGAAGGGTGATGCCGTGCCATGTTTTATTATTTATGCACGAAGGTTAATGCCGTGCCTTGTTATTGATTATGCACGAAGGTTAATGCCGTGCCATATTTTATTATTTATGCACGAAGGTTAATGCCGTGCCATGTTTTATTGATTATGCACGAAGGATCAAGCCGTGCCTTGTTATTGAACCATGTACGAAGGATCATGCCCTACTATGGATGTGAGGATGAGAGTAAAAGCACGAAGGGTGATGCCGTGCACTTTATTTACTTATTTGGTGAGGATGAGAGTAAAAGCACGAAGAGGGTGATGCCGTGCAACTATTTGCCATTCCTTGACTTGATATTACTTGTTTTTCCATTATATTTTATTTGGATGATGCCGTGCAACTATTTGCCATTCCTTGACTTGATATTACTTGTTTTTCCATTATATTTTATTTGGGTGATGCCGTGCAACTATTTGCTATTCCTTGACTTGATATTACTTGTGTTTCCATTATACTTTGTTTTCCTTGTGAACTTATTAACCGTTGTTAATTGTTGAGTTCTTTTGAGATATTCCTTATTGTGTTATTACTTGGTTAATTCTTGTTAATTGGGGTAATATATATATATTAAAGAATTGGGATCGTGTGGCGCGCCGACCACTTTTATGATAAGAAATGGGATCGTGTGGCACGCCGACCACAAAGTGATTTGAATCTTGGCATTGGCCATAGTTGCCGGTAGCCTATTGATATATTTGGGAGCGGGTGGTACGCCTACCACGAGATAAGAAAATAAAAGTAAAGAATTGAGACACGAAAGTAAGACTTAATTCTGTTGATTAGATTAATCTGGATATTATGAGTTATTGGCTGTTATTGCAGAGTAGAGTATTTCCTTATAAATGTTTATGTACATATATATATATATATTGCAACTGCACAGGTTTATGTGGGTGTCCGGTCCTAGGCTTGTCACTACTTCGCCGGGATAGGCCAGGCACTTACCAGCACATGGGGTCGGTTGTGCTGATACTACACTCTCTGTGCGTTTTTGCACAGGTCCAGGTTACGATCAGGAGCAGCAGCAGTAGATCGATTGCGTGGGAGTTGATCACATTTGAGACCAAGGTAGCTTGCAGACGTCCGCAAGCCCGACGTCTCTCTCTTCATTTATGTTATTAGCTGTAGTCTCATTGTTCCGAGACAAACAGAATTATGTTATATTTCTTTCAAACTTTTATGTGTAGTATTCCATAGTAGTTCGTGAGTTGGTGACTCCACGTCTTGGGTAGAGAATTTCAGTATGATTTTTACCTTGTAACTAGTTATTTCTAATTCGATAAAGTATTCCGCACTTATTTAAGTAAAGTTATGGTTTGTTGATAAATAAATTATGAAATTTTATTAAAAACAGGATAGTATGAATACAGTGGCTTGCCTAGCTACCACGAGTAGGCGCCATCACGATCCCGATGTTGGGGGAAAATCCGGGTCGTGACATAGAGTTACCTTCGCGGCATCTCCCTGCTGTACAGTATCCCTCAAGTTACGCAAATGAGGATCATCAAATTGCCTCTCACGTATGTGCTCTAATAGAGAAGAATGAGCGACCGTGAGGCTAACATCCTGCTAGGATCAGAAATGTCTAGTCTCACGAACCGATTGGCTAAGGCCTGGACATCTAGGGCAAGTTGACTCTGACTGATTGGAATATAATCGAGACTACCCATGCTGGCAGACTTTCTACTCAACGTATCGGCCATCACATTGGCCTTACCTGGGTGATTTAGGATAGTAACATCATAGTCCTTCAGCAACTCTAACCATCTCCTCTGTTGTAAATTCAACTCCTTTTGCTTGAATAAATACTGTAGGCTCTTGTGATCCGTGTATACCTCGTACGCCACACCATATAGATAACGCCTCCAGATTTTTAAGGCATAAACCACTGCTGCCAGCTCAAGATCATGAATCGGATAATTCTTCTCATGGATTTTCAACTGTCTCGAAGCATAAGCAATGACGTTGCCTTCCGACATCAATACCGCTCCAAGCCCCGTACGGGATACATCACAGTAAACTATGTACGGCCCTACACCCGTAGGTAATATCAACACTAGTGCTATAGTCAAGGCTGTCTTGAGCTTCTGAAAGCTCACCTCACACTCATCTGACCACTTGAACTGGGCACCATTCTGGGTCAACCTGGTCATCGGGGCTACAATAGAAGAGAACCCCTCTACAAATCGACGGTAGTAACCTGCTAACCCCAATAAACTCCGGATCTCGGTAACTGAAGCTGGTCGAGGCCAATTCTGGACTGCCTCAATCTTTTTTGGGTCCACCTGAATATCCTCCACTGATACGATATGACCCAGAAATGCCACCGAACTCAAACAGAACTCACATTTTGAAAATTTGGCATATAGCTGATTATCCTTCAGAGTCTGAAGAACCACTCTAAGGTGCTGCTCATGCTCTTCCTGGCTGCGGGAGTATATCATGATATCATCTATAAAGACTATCACTAACATATCTAGATAAGGCCTGAACACCCGATTCATCAACTCCATGAATGCTGCTGGAGCATTGGTCAACCCTAAAGACATGACTAAGAATTCATAGTGCCCGTATCTAGTGCGAAAGGCTGTCTTAGGAATATCAGCCACCCTGATCTTCAGCTGATGGTAGCCCGACCTCAAGTCTATTTTTGAGAACAACTTCGCTCCTTGGAGCTGGCAAAACAAATCATCAATCCTCGGCAGTGGATACATGTCACGACCCCAAATCCGGTCGTGATGGCGCCCAGCACATTGCTAAGCCAGCCTGACCAATCAATATCAACCACGGAGCTAGAAGCTCACTTTAGCCCATTTAGGCATATTAATTCACGAAATAACAACGATACATATAACGAAAACGGGGAACCAAGTCCCACAATACATTAACTCCCATAGACCAAGGGTCAAGAGTCATGAGCCTCTACTGAACATGAGTGTATAAAGGTTTACAAGATACCAAGTGCGGAAAGAAAAGTCAATACAAAATCAAGACAGTAAGAAGGAATATCGAGTCCTGCGGACTCTGCAGCTACCTCGAATATCCATAAACGTCGCCTTGCACGGCTACTGGATCACTGCTGAGAGGTACCTGGATATGCACACAAGGTGCAGGGAGTAAAATGAGTACTGCCAGACTCAGTGGTAATAAACAAGGGTAAGACAATGCAGATAAGAAATCCGCAATAAAGCACTATGTAAAACTATAATCAGCTACCCTGTCATAGAATCAATATTCACTGTACCTGTACCAACAAATACCAATAAATAGCATAACAGCTAGCAGATGTAGCTAAATGAAATGCAATGCATGATATGACCGCTACGGCGCGTAGCCCGACTCCAATTTTGGGTACCCGTGCTCACTGTGGGGGTTCAGACTCCGGAGGGGCTCCTACAGCCCAAGCACATCTCATAGAGATATTCCTGCGGCGTGCAGTCCGATCCAACATATATCTCGCCGCGGCGCGCAGCCCGATCCACTACTAGTCAGCTAATATGCAGATACAGCCTCGCAGGCTCAAAAGTAGTTTTTGAAAACTCTTTTATCATTTTTCAGTTGGAAAACAGTAATATCAAGTTCCAGAGATTGGAATTAGCATAATAACATAAATAGTTGCGGACTAGTAGTAAACTAGCATGTCTATATGATAAGACAATGATAACGATCCTCGCGGGATCCAATAATTGGCTCACGGCCCCCAAGTATACTCAGCCCAAGAAGGGGGTTCAACGGCTCGAGAATAGCCAATAATACAGTATCAACAGGTCGGACTAATATATAGTCTCCAAATCACATCCGACCCCACACTCACAGGAGAGTACGTGTCTCGCCTCAATACAACATCAAATAGTGATATACCAGGGTTTCGAACCCGTCGGTCATCACCCACACCTATTACTTACCTCGACTCGGCTCGAAGACTAGTCCGCAATGTCCTTGCCATGAGAATCAGCTCCGCACGCGTAGAATCTGATCAAATACAGTAGAAATACAACAAATTAGGCCAATGGGACGATACCCAATCAAAACAACTCAATTTACATCATAATTCCCAAAGTTGTCAAAACCCGACTTTCGGTACGCTTTTCGAAAAATCACGAAAGTCACATATTCGGAACCCTCATCTCAGTACGAGTCTAAGCATATCAATTTTACCAAATTCGGAGTCTATTTGCCCATTCAAAACCTTGATTTTCTAAAGTTCAAGCCTAGGGCTAAATCCTCCATAAATTACCCCAATTTCCTCCATTTTCATGATATAATTGCATAATATTACCAATACTAATCATAGTTTAAGTCCATAGTTGATTACCTGATGATTCCCTTGAATTTCTCTTCAAAATCGCCCAAATCGCCTCTAAAACCGAGACCCAAATGTGTCAAATGTTTCTGAAATTTTTTAACTTCTGATACACTTAACTCATAGCGATTTTCGCTTCTGCGGATAAAATTCCGCCCCTGCGGAACCGCTTCTGTGACCTTTTGGTCGCTTCTGCGAACCCAGGCCCTTTTGGCCATTTCCGCACCAGCGATCAAGGGACCGCCTCTGCGCATCCGCTTCTGCGGAAATTAGTCCGCTTCTGCGACCAAGAGTCCGCTTCAGCGGGCTCGCCTATGCGACCAAACATCCGCTTCTGCAGATTTTCCCAAGACGGCTCAAGACCGCTTCTGCGATCGACCTCTCGCACCAACAAAGACGCTCCTGCGGACCAGGCTCCGCTTCAGCGGTCTATCCCGCTTCTACGCCTTCTTGTCCGCTTCTGCGGACTCGCTCCTGCGCTCCCATTTCCGCAGGAGCGGAAACAACAGAACATACTCAAAAACCTGCAATTTTCCACATTTTCTCCCGTTTAACCATCCGAAATCACCCCGAGGCCCCCCGGACCTCATCCAAACATACCAACACATCTTAATACCTTATTCGAACTTGCTCCAATCCTCAAAACACGTCTAATAACACCAAAACCCATAATTCACATCAAATTCAAGCCTAAATTCCTTAAAACATTCCGAATTACACATTCAATCAAAAACCCGACCAAACGACGTCCGAATGACCTGAAATTTTGCAGGCACATCAAAAATCACCTAACGGAGCTACTGCCACTGTCGGGATTCCATTCCGACTCCCGGATCAAAATCTCACCTACCGTTTGGATTTCGCCAAAATTCAACCTTAGCCAATTCAAGCCTATTTCTACACCGGGCCTCCAAATTCAATTCCGATCGCTCCCCTAAGTCACAAATCACCTTCCGGAACTAACCAAATCATCAGAATCCGATTCCGAGCCCTCTAACCTATTAGTCAACTCTAGGTTGACTTTCCTTATTCAAGTCTCCTTCAAAAAGGCTATATGCCTCATTTTCAATCAAATTCACTCCTAACTCACCCGATAGACTCTAACACTGATATAAAATCATAAAACATGTATTTACAACATAACGGGGTGGTAATTCCCGTGACGACGGGCCGGGTCGTCACATTCTCCCCCTCTTAAGCAAACGCTCGTCCTCGAGCGGGTCAAGAAACATACCTGAAGTCTCAAACAAGTGAGGATATCTGCTCTGCATCTCCCGCTCGATCTCCCAAGTGGCCTCCTCCACGGGTCGACCTCTTCACTGAACCTTAATTGATGCAATCTCCTTAGACCTCAATTTTCTTACCTGCCGTCCCAAAATGGCAATAGGCTCCATATCATAGGATAGATCACCATCAAGCTGAATGGTGCTGAAATCTAATACATGAGACGGATTTCCAATGTACTTCCGGAGCATAGACACATGGAATACTGGATGAACGCTGGATAAGCTGGGCGGCAAGGCCAACTCATATGCCACCTCTCCAACTCTCCTAAGTATCTCAAAAGGACCAATGTACCTGGGACTCAACTTTCCTTTCTTCCCAAACCTCATGACACCCTTCATAGGTGAAACCTTCAACAATACTCCGTCACCAACCATGAAAGACAACTCTCGAACTCTACGGTCCGCATAACTCTTCTGACGAGACTGTGCTATACGAAGCCTCTCCTGGATCAACTTTGCTCTATCCAGAGCATCCTGGACTAACTCAATCCCTATCAATCTAACCTCACCATGCTCAAACCATCCCACGGGGGATCTACACCGCCTGCCATACAATGCCTCATACGGGGCCATCTGAATACTCGACTGATAACTGTTGTTGTAGGCAAACTCAGCAAGTGGTAGGAACTCATCCCACGAACCACCAAAGTCAATCACACATGCTTGCAACATATCCTCCAGAATCTGAATAGTACGCTCAGACTGCCCATCTGTCTGGGGGTGAAATGCAGTACTCAACTCAACCCGCGTACCCATCTCTCGCTGAAATGCTCTCCAAAACTGAGAAGTGAACTGAGTACCCCTGTCGGATATGATAGACACTGGGACTCCATGCAACCGAACAATCTCTCGAATAAAGATCGCTGCCAACCGCTCCGATGAGTAGGTAGTACTAACTGGAATGAAGTGAGCCGACTTGGTCAGTCTATCCACAATCACCCATACAGAATCAAACTTCCTCGCCGTCCGAGGGAGTCAAGTAACAAAGTCCATAGTGATCCTCTCCCATTTCCACTCAGGAATAACAATGCGCTGAAATACACCGCCGGGCCTCTGATGCTCGTACTTAACCTGCTGACAGTTGAGGCACCGTGCTACATGTCCGACAATGTCCATTTTCATCTTTCTCCACCAATAGTGATGTTTCAAATCTTGATACATCTTAGCGGCTCCTGGATGGATAGAATACCGCGAGCTATGGGCCTCCTCCAGAATCAACTCACGAAGGCCATCAACATTGGGCACGCATATCCGGCCCCGCATCCTCAATACACCGTCACTATCAATGGTGACATCTCTAGCATCATCATGCTGAAACTCTGTCCCTAAGGACAGCCAAATGTGGATCATCATACCGGCACTCACGAATACGATCATATAGAGATGACCGAGATACAACACAAGCCAATACCCTGCTGCGCTCCGAAATATCTAACCTCACTAGCCGATTGGCTAGCACCTGAACATCATAAGCAAATGGCCTCTCCTCAGCTGGAATATATGCCAAGCTCCCCATACTGACCGCCTTCCGGCTCAAAGCATCGGCCACCACATTGGCCTTCCCGGATGATATAATATAGTAATGTCATAATCCTTCAGCAACTCAAGCCATCTCCGCCGTCTCAAATTAAGGTCTTTCTGTTTGAACAAGTGTTGGAGACTACGATGGTCGGTATACACCTCACAAGACACACCGTAAATAGTGCCTCCAAATCTTCAATGCACGAACAATGGCGGCTAGCTCCAAGTCATGAACAGGATAGTTCTTCTCATGTGGCTTCAAACTGCCGAGAAGCATAAGATATTACCTTACCTTCCTGCATCAACACACAATTTATCCCCACTCTCGAGGCATCACAATAAACGGTATATGAACCTCAAGCTGATGGCAATACTAACACTGGAGCTGTGGTCAAAGCTGTCTTGAGCTTCTGAAAGCTCCCTCGCACTCATCCGACCACACGAATGGTGCACCCTTCCGGGTCAATTTAGTCAATGAAGAAGCAATGGATGAAAATCCCTGAACAAACCGGCGATAATACCCCGCCAAGCCAAGAAAACGCCTGATCTCTGTAGCTAAGGACGGTCTAGGCCAACTCTGCACCGCCTCTATCTTCTTCGGATCAACCTGAATACCATCACGAGACACCACATGTCCCATAAATGCTACGGACTCGAGCCAAAACTCGCACTTGGAGAATTTAGCATATAGCTTCTCCTTCCTCAATCTCTGCAACACAATACTCAATTGCTGAGCATGCTCCTCCTGACTACGGGAGTAGACTAGAATGTCGTCAATGAACACAATCACAAATGAATCCAAATAGGGGCCTGAACACACTGTTCATCAGATGCATAAATGTTGCTGGGGCGTTGGTCAGCCCAAACGACATCACAAGGAACACATAATGACCATATCGGGTCCTGAATGCAGTCTTCATAATATCCGAGTCCCCGATCTTCAGCTGGTGATAGCCTAAACGAAGATCGATCTTAGAAAACACCCTCGCACCCTGTAACTGATCAAACAAATCATCTATGCGCGGTAGAGGGTACTTGTTCTTCACCGTCACTTTGTTCAATTGCCTATAATCAATACACATTCGCATGGAACCATCTTTCTTTTTAACAAATAATACCGGCGCACCCCACTGGGACACACTAGGGCGGATGAAACCCTTATCCAGAAGCTCCTGAAGCTGCTCTTTCAGTTCTTTCAACTCAGCTGGTGCCATCCGATAAGGAGGAATGGATATGGGCTGGGTGCCCGGCACCAAGTCAATGCCAAAATCAATATCCCTGTCCGGCGGCATGCCCGGCAGGTCTGAGGGGAATACATCTGGGAAGTCCCTCACAACAGGTACGTAATCAATGCTAGGAGACTCAGCTCCCACATCTCTCACAAAAGCTAAGTACGATAAGCACCCTTTTTCAACCATCTTCTGAGCTTTTAGGAACGAAATAACACGGCTAGGGACGAAATCGGTCGAACCCCACCACTCAATCTGAGAAATACCAGGAATGGCCAACGTAACTGTCTTAGCATGACAGTCCAATATAGCATGGTACGGAGACAACCACTCCATACCCAATATAACATCAAAGTCCACCATCCCCAACAATAACAAATCTGCCTGGGTCTCCAGACCCCCAATAGATATAACACAGGATCTATAGACATGATCCACAACGATCGTATCACCCACGGGGTTGGATACATGAACAAGTAAATCAAGACTACTATGAGTCGCACCCAAGTGATGTGCAAAATAAGAGGACACGTAAGAATATGTGGACCCTGGATCAAATAGAACAGAGGCATCTTTGTGACAGACAGAAATGATACTTGTAATCACTGCATCAGAGGCAACTACATCACGCCTGTCAGGAAGTGCATAGAATCACGCCTGGCCTCCACCAGATCTCTCCTCGCCCCTGGGGCGACCACGAGAAGACTGACCTCCACCTCTACTAGACTGAGATGGTGCTGATGATGAGGGCTGATCCCTCTGCTGAGTCCTGTCCCTACGGAGTCGAGGGCACTGTCTCCTCATGTGGCCAAACTCACCACACTCATAACATGCACCTGGTGCTGGAGAAGTAGGTGTTGCACTCTGGGCTAGGAGGTCACTAAGTGATGACTGACCCTGCTGAAATCCCTGTCGACCACGACCATAAGAACCTCCGCTCTGCTCTGGGCGGCCTGAATGAGAAGGTCTAGATGAGCGACCTCTGCTCTGCTGGGAATGCCCTCTAGATGGAGCACCACTGAAACTGCCAGAACCACGAGGCCTCTTGGCCTCCCGCTCCTCTCTCTCTCGGCGACGATCCGCCTCAACGGAGCGTGCCATATCAGCAACCTGCTCAAACGATGATGACAGAACTCGCTCGCTGGTCATAAGAATACGGATAGAGTAGCTGAGGCCATCAATGAACCTCCTGATCCTCTCCCTATCAGTGGGGATCATCCATGTGGCATGCCTAGCCAACCGAGTGAATCTAAGCTCATACTGGGTCACAGACATGTCGCCCTGAATCAACCACTCGAACCGGCGACGTAGCTCCTCGCGACGAGACCGAGGTACATATTTCTCTAGAAAGAGAGTAGAGAACCGCCGCCATGTGAGAGGTGCTCTGCTCCTGCAGGCCTACGCCTTTCAAACTCTTCCCACCAATCAAATGCGGGACCGGTGAACTGAAATGTAGTAAATGAAACTCCGCCGGACTCAAGAATACCAGCCGTACGCAACATCTTCTTCTGACACTTATCCAAGAAACCCCGGGCATCCTCGCCCTCAACGCCACCGAAATGGGGTGGCCTGAAGTCTACCAAATCTCTCAAGACGACGCCGCTCGTCATCGGGCATAACCTGAACCATATGCTCTGGAGCCGGAGCCGGTGCAGCTCGGAGGAATAACCGGTGCAACCACCCGAGCGGGGACCGCCTCGGTGTCCGAAGTCCCCGAACAACCGGGTCGGCGTGCGAGCCGCAGTGGTCCGCCGACCACCCCCGACCGAGATGTCACTACGCGTAGCGGTAGCCGAAACTACCCGAGCCAAACCGAACACACCGATAATATTTGAGCAAGCGTCTCCTGAAGACCATGGATAGCAATAGATATAGTCCGGCCCCGAACCGAGGCCGCTGGAGCATCAACCACCGGGGGCCGCTCCTGAACCGGTACAACGGGCGGGTCAGCTGGCACTGCTCGGCCGCCCTACCTCTACCTCTAGCACGACCACGCCCACGGCCTCTAACAGGTGGCAATGGAGGTCGTCCACCTCGTCCCGATGCTCGCGTTCTCGCCATCCGCGAGAGAATAGAATATAGAAGTTCAGTTCTCAAAACAACAAGATCGCACGACATAGTTCAAGAAAAGTGAAGTTTTCCTAAAGGTTCGCAGCCTCCCGAGGATAAGTACAGAGCGTCCCCGTACCGATCCACAAGACTCTACTAACCGGCTCAAGACTCACGAGGCCTAGTAAACCTAGGCTCTGATACCAAAGATGTCACGACCCCAAATCCAGCCGTGATGGCGCCCAACACATTGCTAAGCTAGCCTGACCAATCAATAGAAACAACGGAGCTAGAAGCTCACTTTAGCCCATTTAGGCATATTAATTCACGAAATAACAACGATACATATAACGAAAACGGGGAACCAAGTCCCACAATACATTAACTCTCATAGACCAAGGGTCAAGAGTCATGAGCCTCTACTGAACATGAGTGTATAAAGGTTTACAAGATACAAAGTGCGGAAAGAAAACTCAATACAAAATCAAGACAGTAAGAAGGAATATCGGGTCCTGCGGACTCTGCAGCTACCTCGAATATCCACAAACGTCGCCTCGCACGACTACTGGATCACTGCTGAGAGGTACCTGGATCTGCACACAAGGTGCATGGAGTAAAATGAGTACTGCCAGACTCAGTGGTAATTAACAAGGGTAAGACAACGCAGATAAGAAATCCGCAATAAAGCACTATGTAAAACTATAATCAGCTACCCTGTCATAGAATCAATATTCACTGTACCTGTACCAACAAATACCAATAAATAGCATAAAAGCTAGCAGATGTAGCTAAATGCAATGCAATGCATGATATGACCGCTACGGCGCGTAGCCCGACTCCAATTTTGGGTACCCGTGCTCACTGTGGGGGTTCAGACTCCAGAGGGGCTCCTACAGCCCAAGCACATCTCATAGAGATATTCTCGCGGCGTGCAGTCCGATCCAACATATATCCTGCTGCGGCGTGCAGCCCGATCCACTACTAGTCAGCTAATATGCAGATACAGCCTCGCAGGCTCAAAAGTAGTTTTTGAAAACTCTTTTATCATTTTTCAGTTGGAAAACAGTAATATCAAGTTCCTGAGATTGGAATTAGCATAATAACAGAAATAGCTGCGGACTAGTAGTAAACTAGCATGTCTATATGATAAGACAATGATAACGATCCTCGCGGGATCCAATAATTGGCTCACGGCCCACAAGTATACTCAACCGCCCAAGAAGGGGTTCCTCGGCTCTAGAGTGGCCATTATCACAATATATAATATGCCGGACTAATATATAGTCTCCAGCTCATGATCGACCCCGCACTCTCAAGAGTGTGCGTGTCTCGCCGCTATACAGCGTCACAAAGTGGTATACCGGGGTTTCGAACCCGCCGGTCATCACCCACATCTATTACTCACCTCAATACAGCGCGACGACTATTCCGCAATGCCCTTGCCACGAGAATCAAGCTCCGCACGCGTAGAATCTGATCAAATACAGTAGAAATACAACAAATTAGGCCAATGGGACGATACCCAATCAAAACAACTCAATTTACATCATAATTCCCAAAGTTGTCAAAACCCGACTTTCGGTACGCTTGTCAAAAAATCACGAAAGTCACATATTTGGAACCCTCATCTCAATACGAGTCTAAGCATATCAATTTTACCAAATTCGGACTCCATTTGCCCATTCAAAACCTTGATTTTCTAAAGTTCAAGCCTAGGGCTAAATCCTCCATAAATTACCCCAATTTCCTCCATTTTCATGATATAATTGCATAATATTACCAATACTAATCATAGTTTAAGTCCATAGTTGATTACCTGATGATTTCCTTGAATTTCTCTTCAAAATCACCCAAATCGCCTCTAAAGCCGAGACCCAAATGTGTGAAATGTTTCTGAAATTTTTCGCTTCTGCGGATAAAATTCCGCCCCTGCGGAACCGCTTCTGCGACCTTTTGGTCGCTTCTGCGAACCCAGGCCCTTTTGGCCATTTCCGCACCAGCGATCAAGGGACCGCCCTTGCGCATCCGCTTCTGCGAAAATAAGTTCGCTTCTGCGGAATGATCCGCTTCTGCGACCAAGAGTCCGCTTCAGCGGACTCGCCTCCGCGATCAATCACCCACTTCTGCGGACCTCCCCATCGCGCCTCAGGACCGCTTCTGCGATCGCCCACTCGCTTCAGCGAAGCCGCTCCTGCGGACCAGGCTCCGCTTCAGCGGTCTATCCCGCTTCTGCGCCTTCTTGTCCGCTCCTGCGGACTCGCTCCTGCGCTCCCATTTCCGCAGGAGCGAAAACAATAGAACAGACTCAAAAACCTGCAATTTTCCACATTTTCTCCCGTTTAACCATCCGGAATCACCCCGAGGCCCCCGGGACCTCATCCAAACATACCAACACATCTTAATACCTTATTCAAACTTGCTCCAATCCTCAAAACACGTCTAATAACACCAAAACCCATAATTCATATCAAATTCAAGCCTAAATTCCTTAAAACATTCCGAATTACACATTCAATCAAAAACCCGACCAAACGACGTCCGAATGACCTGAAATTTTGCAGGCACATCAAAAATCACCTAACGGAGCTACTGCAACTGTCGGGATTCCATTCCGATTCCCGGATCAAAATCTCACCTACCGTTCGAATTTCGCCAAAATTCAACCTTAGCCAATTCAAGCCTATTTCTACACCGGGCTTCCAAATTCATTTCCGATCGCTCCCCTAAGTCACAAATCACCTTCCGGAACTAACCGAATCATCAGAATCCAATTCCGAGCCCTCTAACCCAATAGTCAACTCCGAGTTGACTTTCCTTATTCAAGTCTCCTTCAAAAAGGTTATATGCCTCATTTTCAATCAAATTCACTCCTAACTCACCCGATAGACTCTAACACTGATATAAAATCATAAAACATGTATTTTACAACATAACGGGGTGGTAATTCCCGTGACGATGAGCCGGGTCGTCACAATACATGTTCTTTATCGTCACTTTGTTTAATTGCCAATAATCAATACACATCCGCATCGAGCCATCCTTCTTCTTCACAAATAATACAAGTGCACCCTAGGGAGAAACACTGGGCCTGATAAAGCCCTTTTCTAGAAGGTCTTGCAACTGATCTTTTAGCTCCTTTAACTCCGTTGGGGCCATACGATAGGGTGGAATAGAGATGGGCTGAGTGCCGCCAGATCAGTACAAAAATCAATATCCCTGTCCGGTGGCATGCCCGACAGGTCTGAAGGGAAAACCTCAGGAAACTCCCGTACAATAGGAACTGAATTAATAGAAGGAACTTTCGTGCTGGAATCACGAACATATGCCAAATAAGATAGACATCCCTTCTTGACCATGCGTCGAGCCTTAACATAGGAAATAATAGTACAAACGGAGTAGCTTGAGGTCCCCCTCCATTCTAGTCAGGGTGATTCTAGCAAGGCCAAGGTCACTGTCTTGGCATGACAATCTAAGATAGCATGATACAGGGACAACCAGTCCATCCCCAATATGACCTAGAAATCCACCATGCCTAATAGCAATAGATAAACATGGGTCTCAAGACCCCCGAATATGACCACGCATGAACGATGCACCCGGTCGACTACTATAGAGTCACCCACTAGTGTAGACACATAAAATAGAACATCCAAGGCATAGCTAGGCACGACCAAATATGGTGCAAAGTAGGAAGTCACATATGAATATGTAGACCTAGGGTCAAATAATACTAAAGCACCTCTATCACAAACAAGAATGGTACCTGTAATCATAACATCTGATGCCTCTACCTCTGGCCTAGTTGGTAAAGCATAAAATCGGGGATCAACACCTCCCCTCTGAGCTATGTCTCTGGGAAGGCCACCCACTAGCCGACCTCTACCTGTAGCGGGCTGGTCTCCACCTCTAGGGTCTTGACCTCCACCTCTACGATCTCTACCCCCGCCTCTGGCTGGCTGGGCAGGCTGTGGGTCAACTGGGGCCTGAATTATGGGACGAGGACCCCGCTGTTGAGTGTTGCCCGTTGGTCGAGGGAAAAACCTGAAAAGATGACCTGGGTCACCACAACCGTAAAAATATTTAGGCTGATGGCGATGCTGGCCCTGACGACCTGAATGGCCCCCACGAACACTCTGGAGAGTCTGAGCACTGATGGGAGGCTGATTTGAATACTGATCATGAACCCTACAATCACCTGGACCACCCTGCGAAGCCTGGAGGGCTGACTGAAAAGGCCTGGAAGACTGGCCCCTATCAAAAGATTCCCTGCCTCCAGAAGAAGAACCACTAAATCTGCCGGAATGATGAGGCCTCTTGTCTGAGGGATAACCACCTCCCCGAGCAAGAGCCATCTCAACTCTACGAGCTACATTAGCTGCCTCCTAAAAAGATATATCTCTCCCAACTCCCATAGCCATTTGAAGTCGAATCGGCTGATTTAGTCCATCTATAAACCTGCATACCCTCGCTTGATCTGTGGGGAGTATCACAACCTCATGACGTGCCAGATCAACAAACCTCGTCTCATACTAGGTAACAGTCATAGTACCCCCCTGGAGGAGCTCAAACTGCCTCCAAAGTGCTTCCCGCAGGGTAACAATGAGAAACTTCTCGAGAAATAACTCTACAAACTGGTCCCATGTTAAAGCCGGGGACCCTGCTGGTTGAGTCAAACAGTAATCTCTCCACCAAGTCTTGGTGGATCCTGAAAGCCTGAATGTGTAGAAATCAACTCCATTGGATTCCACTATTCCCATAGTCTTGAGAATCTCATGGCAACTGAATAAGAAGTCCTGGGGATCCTCTGATGTGGCAACGCTAAAGGTAGTGGTAAACAGCTTGGAGAACCGATCAAGTCTCCACAAAGAATCAGAAGTCATGGCCGCTCCATCTCCGGCCTGAGCTGTGGTGCCTGACTGAGTGGCCATTACTGGCTGAACTACTGGTGCCTGAGGCTGGGGAGCTACTGGCTCCGGAGTACGTGCAACAGGAGTCTGGACCCCTCCTCCAGCCTGAGAAGTGGCTGGTGCAACTGGTAATAAGCCTGCTCTGGCAACACTGTCCATAAAACCCGCTATTCTGACAAGAGCCTCCCGAAGATCCGGGGTAAATAAGACCTCCCCTGGGACCTGAGCTGGGTCCACTAGAGCTGTTGGGACTGGAACCTCCTCGCCAGTCTCAATATGAGTCTCCACCTCTGGAATAGCTGCCGGGGTCTGAGCTCTGCCCCTACCACGGCTTCCGATACGGCCTCGGCCCCTGCCCCTCACGGGAGCTACCTGGGGCTCAGGCTGCTGGTCAGCAGACGAAGAAGCGCGTGTCCTCACCATCTGCGAAAGGACAGAGTAGAAGTTCAATCAGTATTTGCGGAAAAAATTGCACGATAAGAAGGAACAAATGAGAGACTCTTTCCTAACTCAATAGACTCCGGAGGACAAGTACAAACGTCTCCGTACCTACCCCTCAAACTCTACTAAGCGTGTTCGTGAGTGGTGAGACCTATGTAACCTAGAGCTCTGATACCAACTTGTCACGACCCCGATTTTCCCCCATCATCGGGATCGTGATGGCGCCTACTCGTGGTAGCCAATTCATTCAACATTTTCCTATTCATACCGTCATTTTTTTTCTCATATTTAATAGCAAGATATGATTACTCAATTTGTTAAATGCAAAAGTCTTTCTAATAGAGATGAATGATACTAATGTAAAACAACTGATAAAATCCTCTACCCAAAATACGGAGCCACCAACTCAGGAACTACTAAGGAATACTACACATAATGGCCTGAAAGAAAATAATAAATATCTGTCTGCCTTGGAACAATGAGACCACATCAATAATCATAAATAAATAGAAGATACGTCGGGCCTGCAGACGCCTCCAAGCTACCTCGATCTCGAAATGCTCAAAAATCCCACAAGTACTCTACTTCTACTGCTGCTCCTGCTCGAAACCTGGACCTATGCAAAAACGCACAGAAGTGCAGTATCAGCACTATCCGACTCCATGTGCTGGTAAGTGCCTGGCCTATCCCGGCGAAGTAGTGACAAGCCTAGGACCACACACTCACATAAACCTGTGCAGTTCTATATATGTACATACCACAAAATAATAGGATTATTATGTAACACAATTAACAAAGAAGTATCATACTGGGGAAAGCACAATCAGCAACATATAATAAATCAGTAAAGAGAATCAGAGTGTAATAAAGACAGCTATCATCGAACAAGAAAATTTCAAATAGTTTCACGACATTACCCTTCGTGCTTTTACTCTCATCCTCACATCAATGGTACGACATGATCCATCGTGCATGGTTCAAATAACAACGGCACAGAGTGTTCGTTCGTTCATAATCAATATCACAAGGCACGAGTTGATCCTTCGTGCATAATCAATAAAAAGGCACGGCATGATACTTCGTGCATAATCAATAAAACAAGGCAGGATCCTTCGTGCATAATCAATAAAACAAGGCACGACATTACCCTTCGTGCGTAATCAATAAACAAGGCACGACATCACCATTCATGCATTATCCCTCTTCCTTACCCAAATAATGATCACAGTTAAGGGCAAAAGAATGAAACAATTAACATGAACTGTCCCGATAAGGGACACAATAATTATCACAGTAAAGTCAGGAAAGAGAAACAATAATCAACTTCACAATAAAGTCCCGGCAAGGAAAAACAATAATAGACTTCACAACCAGGCAAGGCTTCAAGATTATGTCTTAAAAACATCCCACAATATATGTCAACAAACGACTCACGGTCATGCTAGACACCAGTGTATGGATGCTCGTCACCACAGCCTATACATCGCACTCGATCACATCGCAATTAGCACATTAATCCTATTCCCTCAATCTAGCATAGATCAGACACTTACCTCTAAGCCTTGAAGTCCAATTATCCTTTAATTATAGCTTTACCTCGAATTTCAACCTTCAACTTGCCCGAATCTAATCACAATTGGTTCAATTACTTTAATAAATACTATATAAATTGGTTTGGATGCTTAAAAATGGTTTTCTCAAAGTTTAACTCAAAATTTCCCAAAACACCCCTGATCCCACGTGGTCGGAACTCAGGGTTCAGAAAACAATCTGGTTACCCATTCCCTCACGAGTTCAATTATATGATTTGTTTCGAAATCGGACCTCAAATCAAGGTCTAATTCCCCAATTCATGAAAAACCTAGGTTCTACCCAAAAACAAGAATTCCCACCATGAAAACCTTTGATTTCTCTTGTAAACATGTTTAATGATGTTAGGAATTGAAAGAATTAAGTAAAAAGTGACTTACAACTGTTTTGGAGTTATTTTGCTATTGAAGAATCCTGTGTGGTGTGTTGGGTTTTGAAAGAATGAAGAAAAAGGGTGTAAGATTCGTTTAAGTATCAGATTGCACAGCTGCGGATATGGGAATTGTGAACATTTGTTCGCAATTGCGAACATAGCAGGTTTTTGAGAATTGCCCTCGTATTTGCGAGAAAACGTTCGCATTTGCGAACTTTGGCCCAAGTCTGCCAGTCTCGCATTTGCGAGATGTTATTCGCATTTGCGAACTTGAGGCTTCCTGTGCAAGATCGCATTTGCGACCCAATGTTTGCATTTGCGAACCCAGGCCATTTGAGGGCCTTTTCGCATTTGCGCCTTATTGTTCACTTTTACGAACTTAGCATGATTCTGGAACACTTCGCAATTGCGAGTAGTTCTTCGCAATTGCGAAGATATCATTTGGGACAGAATACCAGCTGTGTTAGTTTTCAAAATCTGCTCCAACGACCTATCAAATCTCTACCTGATCGCTCGGCCTCCAAACAAAACATGCACGAAACTTCAGAAACATAATACGAACTTGCTCGCGCGATCAAATCGCCAATATAACATCGTTTTCATCAAATCAAGCCTCAAGTTCATGATTTTCTTCCTTTAACTTCATAAACTTTCAAATTTGGAACTCAAAGTTCAAAACACATCAAACTACATTCAAATGTCGTCAAATTTTGCAAGAAGTACTTAAATAATATTTAAGACTTGTACCTGGCGTCGGAACCAAAATACGAGCCCGATACCATGGTCATTTAATCCATTTTCATTTAATAATTTCAACAAAAATAATTTAACAAAAAAAATCATATCATAGACTCTAGGCCTTAGAATTCGACTCCGGACGCATGCCCAAGTCCCATATTTTCCTACGGACCTTCCTGGACCGTCCGATCTCGGGTCCGGGTCCGTTTACCAAAAATATTGACCAAAGTTAACTATATCAATATTAATATTAATTTTCTTCAAATTTTTCATAGAATTCACATATTCTAGCACAAAATATTTCCGGCTACCTGCCCGGACTATGCACGTAAATCGAGGCAACATAAAATGAGGTTTTCAAGGCCTTGAGAGCGCGGGGCAAATGAGAAAAACAGGTGATGACCCTTTGGGTCGTCACATGAATAATGATCACAATGGAGTAAGAAATCGTTACTCAATAATTGTCTCTGAAAAGCACGCAAAAAATCACTCAAACCGGAGCTCCCTAGCTTGAGTTTTTGCAAAAATGGTGAAACCCTCACGGATGAAATGTTATATTTTGATTCTATTTGCCCAGTGAATTACTCGGTGCGATCGCATGACCCTTGTTGCGATTGCATAGCACAACTTTATGCCTTACAATTTTACCTTATGCGATCGCATAAACCACAATACAATCGCACTGCTCAACAAAATAGACTTATACGATTGCACTCCCTACTCCGCGATCGCATAGAACAAAATATAGGACCTGGGACTCCTAACCTTTCCACTATGCAATCACATAGACCCCTTCGCGATCGCAGAGAACAATCATTCCCAACTATGCGATCGCATAGCCCATTGCGTGATCGCATAGAGAAATTTTTGAGCCTTCGCCAAGCCTTCTATGCGATCGCATCAAGCCATTGAAATTGCATAGAGCAACCGTCTACAACACTTATGACAGCAAAAACTAACCTGTTCATCAACTCAAAATGGTCTGTTTGACCCCCAGAATCACCCCCGAAGCCCCTAGGACCTCAACCAAAACCACAAACCTACTTCAAATCACGATACGAACTCGTTCCAATCATAAAAACATATCATTAAACACAAAAATCATCAGATTATGGCAGATTCAAGCCTAAGTTTGAACCAAAACTTCCGAAACCTACATGCTATCAAAAACCCAATCAAACGACGTCCGAATGACCTGAAAATTTACAGACATATCCAAAATAACCTAACGAAGCTACTGCAACTGCTAGAATTCCATTTCGACTCCCGGATCAATATCTCGCATATCGACTGGATTTTCAAATTTTCCAAACTTTGGCATTTGAAGCCTAAATGAGTTACGAACCTCCAAAATACATTTCGAACATGCTCCCAACCCCAAAATCACCTAACGGAGCTAATAGAATCATCGGATTTCCGTTCCGAGGTCGTGTTAACACTGTTCCAAATACGGGCCATTTTTCAACTATAAAGCTCTCATTTAGGACTAAGTGTCATAAAACACTTCAAATTCTAGAACCGAACATCCCGGCAAACCACCATAGCAAAAATGAACTTAGGGGAAACAGTAAATTAGGGATCAAGGCATAAATTTCAAAAATGACCGGCCGGGTCATTACAATAACAAGGGAATACTTTTTCAAGTTGGCAATCAGGCGCCCACCTAGATAACAAGGGAATACTTTTTCAAGTTTTTGCAATCAGGCGCCCACCTGGTTAACAAGTGAATGCCTTTTCAATTTTTTTTTTGCAATAAGGTGTCCACCTGAATAACAAGGGAATACTTTTTCAAGTTTTTGCAATCAGGCGCTCACCTGGATAATAAGGGAATACTTTTTCAAGTTTTGCAATCAGGCACCCACCAAGATAAAAAGGGAATACTTTTTCAAGTTTTCTTTTGCAATCAGGCACCCACCTGGATGACAAGGGAATACTTTTTAATATTTTTGCAATCAGGCGCCCACCTGGATAACAAGGGAATATTTTTCAAATTTTTGCAATCAGGTGCCCACCTGGATAACAAGGGTATACATTTTCAAGTTTCGCAATCAGGCGTCCACCTGGATAACAAGGGAATACTTTTTCAAGTTTTCAATCAGGCGCCCACCTGGATAACAAGGGAATACTTTTTCAAGTTTTTGCAATCAGGCACCCACCTGGATAACAAGGGAATACTTTTTCAAGTTTTTCAATCAGGCGCCCACCTGGATAACAAGGGAACACTTTTTCAAGTTTTGCTATCAGGCGCCCACCCTAATAACAAGTGAATCTTTCAAATTCAAATTCTTGCTTAAATTCTGACATTTAATAGCATGATATACCTAAGCACAATATTGGGGCACAAAATTTTCTTTGTTTTAAATTGTAAGCAGACGCCCACCTGAAGAACAAGGGAATACTTTTCAAACAAGCTATAAGCAGGCGCCCACCTAAACAACAAGGGAATACATTTGAAAGCAATCTGTAAGCAGGAGTCCACCCGAAGAATGGACGCAATGAAAGTTGTGCAAGATACCAATGCAACACAAGAACCAACTGGAAGACATAGCTAGGATTTTTGTAAATCATAGAGCATAGCTTTGACTAGCTTCTTCTATCTTTACCATGGTGTAATAAGGAGATCAACAAGCAGTGATAACAAGAAACATCAATAGGATCACAACTCTTCGGTAGTTCCAACTACCTGACATTCTAGAACTACACTGACCTGATTTATGTTTAGCCCAGGATATGTAGGAAATCTTTGAAGCACGGTGCGGTCAAAATTTTCAAAAATGCTTCACACGGAATAGGCGAATGGGCAAAAATCCCTTATTACTACTCACTTATCTTTGCACTGAAACTCTGCGTGTTTCCAAGCAAAGAGGGGCACCTGTGAGCACATGATTTGCCCCAAAGCAAATTGTTCCAAAAAATATAATAAAAAATGATTTTTGTGTGTAACTTGTTGATAATTGTGTAGAAATACTAGTGTTTATTTTTATTTTTGAAAAAAAAAGCAAAGACAATTAAAACAAATACATTTTGGTATTAATTAAAAAAATATAAAAATATATAAAAATTACATTTTTTTTCATTTCGGAAAAACCACAAAAATTAAAAAAAAAATACATGGAATATTGAATACAATAGTAATTCAAAATACAAAAATACAAGAGAAATCCATAAAACAATACAAGAAAATACAAAAAACATACACAAATTGGGCAATGTATCAGTCGTCCTCTCCGGATGTCCTTCACACCCTGGAGCCCTTTCTTCCTCCTCTTTCACCCCGTCACCATAACTCCGACCAAAAACCACTTGTTCACTTCAAATCTATAAAAATGGTTCGTCGGAACCCAAGCCGGCAACCACCACACTTTAAACCACCTTCCACCAGTAACACCCCTGAACCATCCTGAATCCCTCTTTCATTCCATCCACTTGTTTTCCTTCGAATATAAGTCAAACCCTTCGAATCTTGAAAGGTATTCCGCCGGAACCCTACCCCGGCGGATACACCTCAACCAAAAGTTACCCCATCACATCCCAGGCCCTTAACTAGGATCTTTTTACAAAAAATAAGACTCAAGGAGTCTTTGGAAGTCCAACAGCCAAGAAAGGCTCATAGACTCCTGATAACCGGAAAATAAAGAACAAGAGAGAAAGATGAAGAAAAAAAAAGGAAAAGAAAGAAAGAAAGAAAAATGAAAAACCCACAAAAAGCTAAGTATCCCAAACCCTAATTTCTCTACTGTGCTACTACTCCACTTTGTTATTTGTTAGTTCTATGTTATCCTGAAATCTGTTGTATGCTAAAATTCTTCCTAGATGAAACCCAACTGTGGATTTGCATTCTATATGATATCTTATCTGATTAAGTCATTAGTTAAAATTGCATGCTTTATATCCATTTAAGTTTCTTACTTGATAGATCTAATTTTGATTGAATGTTCTGTTAATAGATTTAACCCATATCTAATTTGTCCTCCGAGTCCTGTTAATCAAATGTTTAATCATTGTGCGGCTCTATTTTTAAGGGTGCTTAATGCTGGTTATTATTGCAATGTAATTTTGACTTTTGACCTTTTCTGAATTTTTGATTAATTAAAAGGGCTAATTGGGTACTTGGTCGTAATTAGGGCTATGTCTGCAAAGTTGGTTATTTTTGTAAATGTTACTTAGCCTTAAAATTGACTATAATATAAAGACTACTTATTATGGCTATTTGTTAAATACATTTGTGACTTCGACTTCTCAAAGTATAATTGACTTAGAGGTTGGTCGGGTAAATAGGAATAAAATACAGGGATAAAAGGGGAAGGGATAAATGGTATTCTGAAAATAGTTTGAAACGGTTAGGGGTATATAAGGCAAAGCTGTCTGGTTCTTATGTAATTAGTTAAATAATAAAAGTGTATCTTAGGTATACTTAAAGGGTAAATAGGTAGAAATCACTAGCAAGTGAGGGTAATAAAGACATTTAGGCTTAAATAGAATAACGTGGATGCCACTAGAACCTTCTAGCAAGGGTTCAAGTATTTTCACGGCTAATTTGTGTATACTAAACTGAAAATAATTGTAAAGAGTAGGGGTGGGAAATCTGAATATTAAAATCAAATTTCCCTCCCAATTTTGCTCTATAAATAGGCCTTCTTAGGCCACCATTTAAGAGGTTGGGAAGTTTTAAGTCTGAAATACACAAAAATTGGTTCTACTACTGTTTCATTAGTTTAATTTGAGTGAAAAACTCTAGGTTTCTGGTGTTTCGATCATTGTTCGGCACTATTTGGTTGAAATTGTTGGGTCTTCTACTGTGAATTCAAGTATGTTGCTATGATATATTGGATCTACTGCTGTTATTACTTGGATTACTTATTGTTGCTGA
Organism: Nicotiana noctiflora; assembly: GCA_032618575.1. NCBI lineage: Eukaryota > Viridiplantae > Streptophyta > Magnoliopsida > Solanales > Solanaceae > Nicotiana > Nicotiana noctiflora. Next base: position 38,838 of record JASVEL010005876.1, read on the forward strand.
TCTTCTTCTTTCTTTCATCCTTAGAACTCATTGAATTCTTATCTCAATTTGACCAGGTACACTCCTGACTTTCAAGGATGTAGTTGAAGCTTTGAAGGAATAAAAATGCCTTAGTATTTCAGTATTTTTTATTGTTCTTTTCATAGTGGTGGAATACTTAGAAATTATGTAATTCATTAGGAATCTATTGTATAATTTGGACTTGGACTGTTTGAACCATGACCTGAAACTAGTAATACTGCAGAAGAGTTAATTTAGATATTAATATAGGATAATACAAAATAGACTAGTTTTAAAAAACAATCACCTAGATTTGTAGGTTCAAAACTAGTCAAAATCAAATTGAGTACTGTTAATCTTCATTTGTTTATGAAATTAAGAAGTACGAAATATTAGAGCACTTTCGTTGCTTAAGTTTCTGAACTAGTGACTGTCAACAAATAATGAACTAGTTAGATACATTTGGTTAATAATTCTGAGGTGTTAAATTTTTTAAATTTCGTATTAAATTCAAAACCAAATATGAAACACGAATACAGTATGAATGAAGTTCAGGATTTAGTCAAAAACATGTCAACTGTACAATTAGCTTAGACATTTAGGAATAACAAGTAAAATTAAATAGACCTGAATCTGAATGAACATATATCTCAATACAATTTGACTGATACAATTTGATTGCCAACTTGATAAATGAATAAAAATCGGAGTTACATTTTACTTGAAATCTGATACTGAAGTGGTGATGTTCATATAGTTTTGCCTGATAAAATGATTAAATATGTTTTAACTTTAGTTGATAATTTTGACGGGTCCAGGCAGAGGAAGCTGGATTCAACCATGAAAGCTTCTAAGTCCATGAGACTTGAATTCATAATTATGGACTGGGATTTAATTATCCTTGTGCACACCTGTGCACTTCTATTAAATTAGTCCGAACTCGAGGCCCATAATGAGATGGGCCTGGTCATAAACTAAGACACACAGGGCCCTCAAATAACCATTATGATATTTTAGACATCGGAAGGACCGTTTAGCTAACTCTATGATTTTTCCCAAAGTAATAAAGAAATAGATACCATAGGCACAATTTTAATATATATTCTCAAGTACAGGTGCACATTTATGTGACCCAAATCCTACTCTCAACGAAGTCGAAATGTATCTAAAGCCACAGGCGTACTGGTACGGTGTGGTTAAGGAGTGCATTTTCATGACGTTGTAATTCTTAAAAAATTGAAAACCGGAACCTTAATGCACATGATTTAAAAGACATATATGAATCAGATAAAATCAAATTCAACAGTTGAGCGACCGAGCTAGAACCACAGAATTCGGGAGTGCCTAACACCTTCTCCCATGTTAACAAAATTCCTTATTTGGATTTCTAGTTCGCAGACTATAACAGAGTCAAGCTTTCCTTGGTTCGAGATTAAACCGGTGACTTGGGACACCATTATATTCTCAAGTGGCAACTCTGAAAAACTTAAATAATTAATCTCGTTCCGACTATCCTTAAATTCGAAAAGCTCCTCTACGCCCTCGCGGGTAAAGTAGTGTATGAAAAATGAGGTGTGACAATAGACAGCAGAAGAGGTATCGAGTTGGATCCAACAAAGGTAAAGGCCATCCGGGACCTACCTCCTCCAAGGACAAAGAAATACATAATGAGTCTATTGGGCAGATTGAACTACATCAGTCGGTTCATCGCTGAATTGACTTCCACGTGTGAGCCCATATTCAAGTTACTGAGGAAAAATGCCGCAATCAAATGGACAGTTGAGTGTCAAGAGGCTTTCGACAAAATCAAAGAATATCTGTCGAATCCTCCGATTTTGGTCCCGCCAGAACAAGGGAGACCTCTGTTTTTGTATCTGACAGTCTTAGAAAACTCTTTTGGTTGTGTCCTTGGGCAGCACGATGCAATGGGGAAGAAGGAACACGCGATCTACTACTTGAGCAAGAAGTTCACTGGTTATGAAGTCAAGTACACTTTGTTGGAAAGAACGTGCTGTACTTTGACATGGGTCGCTCAAAAGTTGAGACACTATATCCAGGCTCACACCACTCACCTTATTAGCAGGTTAGAACCTTTGAAGTACATATTCCAGAAACAATTTCCCAGGGAAAGATTGGCAAAATGACAAATTCTGCTCACTGAATTCGACATAGTCTATGTCACCGGCACGACAATGAAAGCCCAACCATTAGTGGATCACTTGGCTGAAAACCTGATAAAGGAGGAGTACCAACCATTGAATACCTACTTTCCAGAAGATGAAGTAAACAAAATAGAAGTAGTCCTTGAAGATGCCCATGCTTGGAAAATCTTCTTCGATCCTCTCCCACCGGTCATCACTATCCAGCTACGGCTCGACTCCATTTCTTTTGCATAAAGAATACAGCTGAGTATGAGGCTTGCATCATGGGCATGAATATGGCAATTGATCAAGATGTCAAAGACTTACTAATCATGGGAGATTCTGACTTGATTATCAAACAAGCCCAAGGTGAATGGGAGACCCGAGACGTCAAGCTCATTTCTTACCGACAACACGTGGAGGATCTCAGCAAGCGATTTACATCAATAGAGTTCAGGTACATCCCGCAGTGTCACAATGAACTAGCTGATGCACTTGCCACATTAGCTTTGATGCTACCGTATCCAGGTAACGCCCATGTCAATCCTTTGGAAATCCAAATCAAGGAAAGACACAGTTACTGCAATGTAATCTAGGTAGGACAAAATATCCAGCCATGGTACCACGATATCAAGAGCTTTTTAAAAACACAAGAGTACCCCGAACATGCTACTGGAGATCAGAAGAAAACAATCAGGCGACATGCAAGTGGTTTCTTTTTGAGTGGCAAAGTTTTGTACAAGAGAACCCCGAATCTCAACCTGTTGAGATGTGTAGACACCGAAGAAGCCAGGAGAATCATGCAAGAAGTACACGCAGGAGTGTGTGGCCTCATATGAACGAGTATGTTTTGGCCAAGAAAATCTTACGAGCTAGTTATTATTGGATAACTATGGAAACATATTACTTCAGATTCGTCCAAAAATGCCATCAATGCTAGGTGCATGGAAATCTGATTCATGCACCACCAACAGAGCTACATCTTATGTCGGCGCCTTGGCCCTTTGTCGCTTGGGGCATGGATGTAATTGGACCAATTGATCCAAAGGCATCTAATGGACACATATTCATCTTAGTTGCCATCAATTATTTCACGAAATGGGTCGAGGCCATCACTCTCAAGTCTGTCACCAAAAAAGCCATTGTACACTTTGTGCACTCAAATCTTATATGTCGTTTTGGCATTCTTGTATCTATTATCACAGATAATGCGGCAAACCTGAATAGTCATTTGATGGGGGATATATGCGAACGATTCAAACTAACGCATAAGAACTCCACTCATTATCGGCCCAAAGCCAACGGTGCCGTTGAGGCAACAAACAAAAACATCAAGAAGATTTTGAGGAAGACAATCCAGAGTTCCTGGCAGTGGCATGAACAGTTGCCTTTTGCCTTATTGGGATATCGCACTACATTGCGCACATCGGTAGAAGCCACCCCATACTTGCTGGTTTATGGAACCGAAGATGTGGTACTTGCAGAGGTATAAATTCCTTCAATCCGAATCATTATTGAAGTAGAGATTCAAGATAGCTAATGGGTTAAGACTCGTTTGGAGCAATTGACCTTAATTGATAAAAAGAGAATGGTTGCGGTCTGTCACGGGCAGTTGTACCAACAAAGAATGGCCCGTGCTTACAACAAGAAAGTACGACCCAAGAATTTTGTAGTCGTACAATTGGTATTGAGGCGCATTATTCCCCATCACCGGGAAGAAAAAGGAAAATTCGCTCCTAATTGGAAAGGTCCATACATCATCAGGAAAATGTTACCAAGAGGAGCATTATATCTAGGTGATATTAAATGAAATGATCCTGAAACAGCGGTAAACACGGACGCAGTCAAAAGGTACTATGTCTAAAGTTTACTTCGATGATGTTTTACCGTATTTGAAATGATTAAGTCTTTTTTTTCCCGCTACCCAAACACTATCAGCCCTTTTGGCAAACCCTTTTGAGTCGATTGCATTTTTGGCTGCCCACTTTGGAATCCAAAAGCAGCAATCAACCATTCAAAACAATTATACCAAATTTCCACCTTAACTACATTCTGACTTGATTCCAAAAAGATACGTAGGCAACCTCTATTTGGGTTTCAGTCACACCACACTAAAAATCCCAATTTCCCAAAAATTGAAACTGGGGCAGACGAATATGACGGTTCAATTTGAATCCACCAAAATGGTTCCAAAGTTGTATTTCCACCCAAAGATCTTTTTTACCCAAAGACATTGTTCAAATCCTTCCGACCAGTGGGCAAAGAAAGTAAAGTAAAAAACGTCATTGATAGAATCTGATATAATTCAAATTGAGAGAAATAAAAATGAGAGAGTCTTATCGGTGAAAACCTTCGGGCACCATAAGGAGATAGTGAGTAGAGAAACTAAAAATAAGAGAGTTCGCTGAAAACTAGCAAAGATAACCATTGGGCGATAGGGAGAAAAGAAATGAGAGAGGTCGATTGGCGAAAACCCGCAAAGGGAGCTATCGACCGAAAAGGAGGCATCTCGTCATTAAAAGAGTCCTGAAAAGGTTCCATCGATTTTAAATGCGGATCAAGAGGTTAACGAGAAGCTGGAAAGTTTGTGCGGGTCGAGCGTCCAGTCCAAGAAGCATGTCATGTTCATTTGAAGCCAACATGTATCCCAGATAAGTCCTTCTTTTCCCCCTGAAAGGGCCGCTTCTCTTTAAACTCATTCGCTTTTCTATTGTATATACTTTGAATTCCTTTCGATTTAACCCTAAATTCTAAAGCTTGTTACAAAGGAAAAGGTGGCAGAACTAGTTTCGCAGGACTCCGCCTGACAAGAGCCGAAGAAAATGCCCAGCCTCAGCCAGTGCGTTAGTCCAATCTTGACTGACCATGTTGTTTGATGCTTCCTAAGAAAGGACCTATTAGAAAGAAAGAAAGTCAAAGGAAAAATTCCTAACAATAGAATTAAGTGAAAGGGCTAGAGCCCACACGGGCAAGTTATCACGAAGACCTAAAAGTTTGAGTTTTGTCCAGTTTGAAAGAATTCCTCTCTCAATATCGGCAAGCAGCAAAGTTCTCCACGAAAATGGGACTGCGATCAATCAATTGAGATAATCAAGGCCCCAAAACCAACCACCATTTCAAACTAACATATTGTTCTTTGGTGAAAGTTAAAGCATGTGTAATCCAGGTGACCGTTCAAGAGACGGACGCAACCTTGAAAAGAAGAACAATTCACAAGCGCTGGAGCAGCTTTATAGCCAAGAAAATCAACCAAAAGGGAAGTTTCTCCTCTGATTCTCTCATGCATTATGCTAAATGGAGAATATAAGAATAGAATTAGAAAATATAGAAAGAAAGAAGAAAAGAAGTAAAAAATAAAAATCCCAAAAGAAAATTCATGGTAGCATAGGGTCCCATTCCCTAAAAATCCCGGTATAACCCGTGGATCTCCCTGGCATAACCCAATGAGCCCTTTTCTTTTCATGTCTTGGCATAACCCGATAATCATCCCGGCATAACCCATGGATCTCCGTGGCATAACCCAAGGAGCCTTTTCTTTCCATGTTTCGGCATAACCCGATGACCATCCCGGCATAACCCGTGGATCTCCCTAGCATAACCCAAGGAGCCTTTTCTTTCCAAGTTTCGGCATAACCCGATAACCATCCTGACATAACCCGTGGATCTCCCTGGCATAACCCAAGGATCCTTTTTCTTTCCAAGTTTTGGCATAACCCGATGAGCATCCTGGTATAACCCGTGAATCTCCCTAGCATAACCCAAAGAGCCTTTTCTTTCCAAGTTATGGCATAAACCGATGACCATCCCTGCATAACCCGTGGATCTCCCTAGAATAACCTAAGTAGCCTTTTCTTTCCAAGTTTCGGCATAACCTGATGACCATCCTGGCATAACCCGTGGATCTCCCTGGCATAACCCAAGGAGCCTTTTCTTTCCAAGTCTCAGCATAACCCGACGACCATCCCGGCATAACCCATGGATCTCACTGGCATAACCCAATGAGCCTTTTCTTTCCAAGTCTCGGCATAACCGGATGACCATCTCGGCATAACCGGTGGATCTCCCTAGCATAACCCAAGGAGCCTTTTCTTTCCAAGTTTCGACATAAATCGATAACCATCCCGGCATAACCCGTGGATCTCCCTGGCATAACCCAAGGAGCCTTTTTGTTACCAAGTCTCGGCATAACCCGATGACAATACCGGCATAACCCGTGGATCTCCCTAGCATAACCCAAGGAGCCTTTTCTTTCCAACTCTCGTCATAACCAGATGACCATCCCAAGCATAACCCGTGTATCTCCCTGGCATGACCCAAGGAGCCTTTTTCTTTCCAAATCTTGGCATAACCCGTGGACCCTTAACGGCATAACCAGTCGAACCTTCCAGCATAACCTAATGATTTCTCCCTGGCATAACCCAATGAGCCTTTTCTTTCCAAGTCTCAGCATAACCCGTGAACCTTTCTGGCATAACCCGTGAACCTTATTTTAGCATAGCCTGATGATTCTTCCCGGCATAACCTGTGGACCTTTTCTGACATAACCCGTATGACCTTCCTGGCATAACCCGTCGACCTTTTCCAACATAACTCGATGACCTACCTGGCACAACCTTTGGACCTTTTCCGGCATAACCCGTGGACCTTTTTCTCGCATAACACGATGACCTTTTTTAGCATAACCCGATGACTTTCCCGGCATAACCCGTGAACCTTTCCGGCATAATCCGATGACTTTCCTAACATAATCTGCAGACATTTCCGGCATAACCCAGCTATTCCCCAGCACAACCTGGATCCATTCACAAGGATATACAATCCTGATTTGGCTGTTTAGATATGTGTCACAACTAACTCACGAAATTTTTCTAGTGAAAACTAGGGCAGAAAATTTTGTTCGTTTGTTTGTTTTGTTGTATGAGCAGGTTTGACCATGAGGCACATGATTCGAGATGACCTACGAGGTGAGTTTTCAATCCGGAATAAAGAAAAGAAGAAAAGAACGAAAAGAAATGCAACTCAGATATTTGAGCCAATAAAGGTGCGGATTGCTCGAAATTTGATTGAAGTCACAAGCCTCACCGATCCAGTTTTTCTCAATGCTGCAGAAAGAAACAAGCACCTAAAACTTGCAAGCATCAAGATTCAAATCGAAGTCTATAGCAAAACCAGCTAAGACTCAAGATCAAGTTTCGAAAGAATTATAGATAGGAATATTGTAACTCATAGTTGATAGGCATAGCTAGCTTAGTTTCAATTTTTATTTTGGTGTAATAAGGAGGCCAGTAAGCAGTAGTAGCAACAACAACAGCACTAACAGTGAAAACAGAGCTTTACGGTAGTCCCAGCTAATAAAACTTCTCGAACTACGTTGACCTGATTCCCTTTTAGCCTGGGATATGTAGGAGACCTTTTGAAGAAAAGGTTAGATCAAATCTTTCAAAAAATGCTTCACACGGAGTACTCAAACGGGCAAAAATCGCTCGCTCACTTTTTATTTGCACGAAAATTCTTCGTGTTTTCAGACAAAGAGGGGCAGTTGTAAGTACGTGAGTTTTGCACTATATAAGAATTAATTCTAAAAATAAAAAATAAAATAGTTTTCTTTTGTGTGCAATTGTTATGATTTTGTGATATTTTTCTTTTGTTATTCCTTTGTCCGCTCACATTTAGGTGTTTAAATAAATAAAAATACAAAATATGCTTGATTTGCATTTAAAATTAAGTTTACAATTGGGAATAATTAAGTTTGTTTTATGAAAATAAAAAAAACTTAAGAAATAATGTATTTTTGCATTCAATATCCAATTGTATGATTTTATTTTCAATTTGTTATGTTAATTATGTGTATTAATTATTATTGAGAATCAATTAGTATTTTTAAGATAATTTTGGTTTTATCATTTAATCTAGAATTTTTGGTTTTGAAATTAGAAAAAAATAGAGACCAAAAATTGCAAGGAGAAATTCGGATTGGGTCAATTTCAATTAATCCAAGCAAGCCCAAAACATCTCTAGCCCAACCAGACCCCCATACCCATGCCCCAACCCACAAATCGACCCGGTCCACCCCCAAATAACCAAAACCCTAGATACATCCTAAACTCATCAGTCGTTACACACATAAAGTGCCTTAGGACCTCTCATCTTCTTCATGGAGATTGATTTCTCCATTGAAGAAAACATGAAGTTGCTGCCTTCCTCACGTCCAAATGACCCCATCTCAATCTTCCTCTCTTCCTTCATGAACCAGACGACCACCCCTGCCTCATTCATGAACCAAGAAACACCATACTAACCCCCCGTTCGTCTTTATGAACCAAGCAAGAACCAGCTCCTCCATCGACACCCAAACACACGACCAGCCACAGACCACCCCGTCTGTCGCCACCCTCATGACCAGCAGACTCTAGGCATTGACCAGCAGCATCCGCGACCAGACCCGTCATCAACAACCATTTTCGTCCTTCAACCAGCGACAGTCACACACAGTAAATGGCCACTCCTTATCCTCCAATTTCCATTGTCAACCAGAGATACCATCGTTATGTAAGGTTTCCAATAAAACCATGGTGCCATCAAGTGCGGGCGTTGAACCCAGATCTTCGTTTGTATTGTAGATAATTCATGTTCATTTTGTTTGAAGTTTGTTAATTCTCATTAAGTGATTCAATGTCGTTGTTTTTACGTGCTGGTCCTTAGATTTTAACTTCAGGGTTCATCGTCGATATACTTTCAGTATTCCTATAATTTTTATAGGTTTTACTTAGAATCATGTTAATTCAGCCCATGTATCTGTGTGTCAATTGTAGTCTGAAATCTTACCGTAGTAGTTCAACATAGTTTTGTTCTAAATCATTCATCTTTCTTATGATGTTGTTTGGTCTAGTTTGAGTTCAACTGATGTTGAGTTTAGTGATTTAAATCTACTGGTATTATTCTGTTAAGATCTGATATGAATCTTACTTTATTGAAGTGATTACTGAGTGTTGTTGATTAGGAGTTTGTTTGGTGAGATTAATTATTTAATTGATTAGGTGAATTGGTTATAGCCGATTAGTTTTGAAGGTTTGGGGGTAAATTGTAATTTTAGTAATTTCAGGGGTAATATGGGAATTGACCACTTGCAAAATTATTCAAATTAAGTGTTCTGTTCACTAAAGTTAATATAATAATATATTTGTTTAATAATAGTGGGGAACAAGACATAATGAGGATGTTCAAATTAAAGAAAAGAAAAGGTTAGTGGGGAACAAGTCATAGTGATGTTAAAGGAAAAAGGGGATTGGAAAGTAAAAAGGAGTAGGGGTAAAAATATAAAGTTGTTTCTTTTAGAACTGTAAAAGAAAAAAGGTGGGCTGAAAAGTATTCAAGTGTTGGGTATAAATTAGATGATTTAAGGACAGAATAGAGGAGATTTTTTCTGAACTCTAAAAAATTATTTTTTCTCAGAAAGTCCAAATAGTCAGTTAATTCAATTAATACCGTTTCTTTGAGAACTAAAAAGAACTTTTTTGAAAGCTTAAAAATAAGTTTGTTTGAGTGTATAATTGTGTCATTAGAATTTTGGATCAAAATTTGGTTCAATTCAAATTACTGGGTTGTGTCTTTTTGCTATTGATATCTGTTGTTGCACTACTGTTGTATTGTTGTGCTGTGTTTGTGCTACTGCACTACTGATCTTCACCTCTTTCTTTGCTTTTCCCAACTACTAGGTATACATCTATTATACTGGTATACAATGTAGCTGAAGTTCGAAGCATGAATAATATGAAGCCTTACAGCTTGAAGTCACTTAGTCGTATTTTTATATTCTAAGTTGTATATATATATATATATTAGTTATTAGCTCATTAGAATCATGTGAGTAATTTGTAATGTATAAATAAATATTGATCGGTAGTAGTCTAAGTTTGCAGATTCATTTCCATATATGCTAGTAAAAAAACCAATGATGTAGTATCCATATACTTCCATCGCTAGTTTGTTTTATTTATAGCCTATTTAAAATGCATATCAAGTTTTAAAGAGTAAGTAATCATTAGTTCATGCTCTTTAGTTAATTATTTGTTCATTTAGCCTCATAAAAAATAGATTTCATTAGCATCAATCTCATCTCTGCCATATGGTAAATTTAGAAATTCGGTAGTACCATATTGTTGGGCTCAAATCAGAGTACGATGGCCCAGGCCCTATTTTGCATCACACATGCTGGGTTTGGGCCTGTAATTGTTAATTGGAGGCCCAGATTGTTAATTTTAAACTTTAACAAGTCATGTTCACAAATCAACTATAATAACTCTAGCATGAAAATAATATAGGATGTTATTTCTTTTTTTCATTTTTAGAGACGTAACGAAATAGAAAATGTAGTCGCTTTAAGGTCGTCCTTTTAAATGAGAGGAGCATCGCCAAATAAAATACAAATTGCGGGGCCTCCACTAGTACATATAAAAATATTTAGATTTCGGGACGGGCCATTTAACGAATTTCATGGCCTTTCCAAAACAATAACGCGCTAGTGTCTTTAGGCGTGCTTTTAATAATTTACTTCATTAAATTCGGGTGATCATTTATGTGACCCAAATTCAAATTTCGATGAAGTCAAAATATATCTATAGCCACGGGTACATTGATGTGACATGGTTCGAGATATGTGTAACGACCCGGCCCGTCGTTACGGGAATTACCACCCCGTTACCTTGCAATTTCATATATTATGCTTTTAAAACAGTATTAGAGTATATCGGGTGAGTTAGGAGTGATTTGGATTGAAAATGAAACAAATAGCATGTTTGAAGAAAGCTTGAATATGAAAAGTCAACCAAGAGTTGACTATTGAGTTAGAATGCTCGGAACCGGATTCTGATGATTCGACTAGTTCCGGGTGATCATTTATGACTTAGGAGAACAATCGAAATTGAATTCGGAGGTCCGGTGTAGTTTTAAGCTTGAATTGGCGGATGTTGAATTTTGGCGAAAACCGGATGGTAGGTGATATTTTGATCCGGGGTCGGAATGGAATTCCGACAATTTCTGTAGCTTTATTATGTGATTTTGGATGTGTCCGCAAATTTTTAGGTCATTCGGACATCGTTTGATCGGGTTTTGGATTGAATGTTAGTTTTGAAAGTTTTGAAGAAACTTAGGCTTGAATCCGTGAGTAAATGGAGATTTTGATGTTTAGTATGGTGTTTTTATGGTTGGAACAAGTTCGTATCATGTTTTGGAGTATGTTGGTGGTTTTCGTTGGGGTCCCGGGGGTCTCGGGATGAATCCGGGGGTCCAAACGGACCATTTTTGGAAGAAAAGAGAAAGCTGGTTGCTGTCATAAACGCAGCAGGCTTTTGCTCTCCGCGATCGCGGGGAGGGGGATGCGATCGCGTAGAGCTGGGGGCTAGGGCATCGCGATCGCAGGGTAACAAGTCGCGATCGCGTAGAATTAAACGGGTGCACATCGCGATCGCAGGGTCATCTACGCGATCGCGTAGAAGAGAAATGGGTCCAGGGGAAAAATGTGCTACGCGATCGCAGGAATAGGGACGCGATCGCGTGAAGCCGGGAGATTGTACATCGCGATCGCGTGAGGGAAGTCGCGATCGCGTGAGGCCGAGTTTTTGAACATCGCGATCGCGTGAAGCGAGTCGCGATCGCGTAGAAGAAAAAGTTCTGGCAGTGAATTTAATCCAGAAACAGAGAGTTACGGGTTCATTAACCCAAAACACCAATTTTGAGCCCTAGAGAGAAGAAAACTCGAGGAAATCACCGAGAAGTCATCGGGTATTCGTCGGAGGTAAGATTCTTGACTCAAAAACATCATTTTATGGTAGTATTAACATCAATCTTCATGAAATTGGGTTGAAATCTTGAAGAAATGTGGCCTAAATATTTTGAAAACGGGATTTTTGGATTTGGAAGGCCATTTGAACTCCGATTTTGATAAATTTTATATGCACGGACTCGTGGCGAGATAAGGAACGCGTTGGTACTAATTTCGGAATTTTCCGAGCAGTGGGGCCCGGGGTCGGGTTTTACCAACTTAGTGTAATTATGCGGATTTCATATAAATTGAAGTGGGTTATGATTCTTTGACCCGTATTTGATATAATTATTGTTATTTGACTAGATTCTACACACGAGGCAACTAAATTCAAAGGAAAAGGCATCGCGGACGAGTCTACGACCGGCTAGAGGTGAGTAGTTTGTGTATATTGTAGCCTGAGGGTTCGAAACCCCGGCTTAGCACATTGTGACGCTAATAGGGCATGGCTCGCACACCGTGGCAGGTGCGGGATTGATTGCAATTGGGGATTGAGACTTGGTCCATCCCGGAAATGAATAATATGTTGTTAGTGTTGGAAATACACTGTATTTGCTATATTTGTGGGCTGTAAGCCTTGTTTGGGGCCTTGTGCCGATCTGTAGCGTCCTTAAAGGACAATATTTATGTGATAGCTAAAATTGCTTAAATCACCGATCTCAGTCCTGGAAATTGAAATCACACTTTTGAAATGCTAAGTCACCGGCTTTTACAAATCTAATAAAGATAAAAGTATTTTTCATAAATTATGAATTGAGAACTGGAATTAAGGATAATGAATTGTTTTGTGACTTATTTGCTTATTGTGGACTGAGCATGGGATCGGGCTGCACGCCGCAGTGGTTGATATGTGGATCGGGCCGCACGCCGCAGCAGTATTGCGCTTGGGCTGTAGGAGCCCCTCCGGAGTCTGTACACACCCCCAGTGAGCGCCGTCGACATTAAATTGGATCGGGCTACACGCCGTAGCGGTTATGTGCATTGCATTGCATTTGTATTTGTTGAATTACTCTGTGGTAGTTGTATTGGTGTATTGTTGCTATTAGTTCGTAGGAGATTCGGACTGTAGTGTAGCTTCATATTGTGGTATTTTGTGGATTTCTTACCGTCAGCTACATATATATATTTGTTACTCACTGAGTACTTAGTACTCACCCCTACTCCTCGCACCTTTGTGTGCAGATTCAGGTACACAGGAGGATTAGACAAACACTCCAGCCTATATCAGAGTTTATTCAAGTTGCTGAGGTAGCTGCCGGCGTTCGCAGAACCTAGCTTCTCTCTTCATTCCAGTTGTTATTTTATATTTTGTATTCAGACTTGAGTACTTCTATATCGTACTCTCTATTTCCTGTTGGGTTTGTTTAGAGGCTCTAGACTTGTGACTCCGGATCTTTGGGGAGTGTCAGTACTTTTGTTTAGTATTATTATTATTGGAGTTCTTAAACTGATATATTCTTCTTGGGTTGTCCATTTGGGGACTGGTATTGTGTTATAATTAAATTGTTGGTCTGGCTGGCCTAGCTTGATTGTTGGGCGCCATCACGACCGGATTTGGGTCGTGACAAGTTGGTATCAGAGCCCTAGGTTATTAGGACTCGCGAGTCATGAGCCGGTTTAGTAGGCTTTCGCAGATCGGTACATAGACGTCCGTATCTATCTTCGAAGGGCTACGAAACTTTAGGAAAAACCTCATTTTTCTTGAATTCATATCGTGCGATTTGTGTTATCATGAAATTAAACCTTTCCATATTCTATTCTCTCGCGATGGCGAGAACACGAGCTAACGGACGTGGCGGACGACCACCATTGGCACCCGCGAGGTCGTGGTCGTGGTAGAGGTAGGGCAGCAGACCGAGCACCGCGACCTCGCCGACCCACCGATGGCCCGGACTCGGGACCGGATTCCGGCCGGCGAACGCTCCGGCAGCTCGGGTTCGGGCACCGGCAGTGCCTATTGTGATACCGGGTCTTCGAGAGACCTTGGCTCGGATATTATTAGTGTGCACGAGCTTGGCACGGTAGTTGCTGCCATCGCGCGCGATCTTCTTCACGAGGCGGGGGGGGAATCGCACCCTCGTGGCTCACACACCCGAGCCGGCTCAGCCAATTGCGCCCGTTGCACCGGCTCCTGCATATGTGGTTCCGGTTATGCCCGACGATGAGCAGCGTCGTTTGGAGAGATTTGAGAGGCTACGGCCTCCGACATTCAGTGGAGCTGAGGGCGAGGATGCCCAGGGTTTTCTTGACAGATGTCAGCGCATGCTTCGCACTGCGGGTATTCTAGAGTCCGGCGGTGTTTCATTCACCACTTTTCGGTTTACAGGTGCAGCATTTCAGTGGTGGGAGGATTTTGAGAGGCGTAGGCCCGCCGGGGCAGTGCCCCTCACTTGGCAGCAGTTCTCCAAGGTATTTTTGGAGAAGTACGTGCCTCGCTCTCGCAGAGAGGAGCCGCGACGTCGGCTCGAGTGGTTGAAGCGAGGGAGAGATGACAGTTAATCAGTACGAGATGAGATTCACACAGCTGGCCCGTCATGCCATGTGGATGGTTCCTACAGACAGGGAGAGGATCCGGAGATTTATTGATGGTCTTATTTATCCCATCCGCATATTGATGACCGGGGAGAGAGTTTCGACAGTTACCTTTGAGGAGGTGGTGGATGCTGCCCGTCACATTGAGACAGATCGCCGCAGAGAGCGAGAGGAGAGAGAGGCTAAGAGGCCTCGTGGTACCGGCAGTTACAGTGGTGCTCCGTCTAGGGGCCAATTTCAGCATAGCAGAGGTCGCTCTTTCAGGTCTCATCAGTCTGGACGTACAGAGTCCAGTGGGGTTTCATCTGATCGTGGTCGTCAAGGCCAGCGCAGGGTTATCAAGGTCAGCAGAGTCAGCCTGCACTGAGTGCTCTTCCAGCTCAGAGCTCTGCTCCTGTTTCCTCAGCACAGGATTCATCGGTAGCGAGGGGTCCTCAGCAGCCCCTTCTTCCATCTTCAGGCCATTGTTTTGAGTGCGGTGATTTGGGCCATATCAGGAGAGAGTGTCCTCAGTGGCTTCGTAAGCGGTCGCAGCGGAGGGATCAGCCTTCGTCTTCTACTCCTGTTTCTTCAGCGCCCAGCACAGTCGGCTAGGACTGGTGGCCAGGTATCCAGAGGTCGCCCTAGGGGTGAGGATCGTACTGGTGGAGGCCGTGCTCGTTTCTATGCTCTTCCGGATAGGAAGGATGCTAGTGCTTCAGATGCGGTCATTTCAGGTAATATCTCAGTCTGCCACAGGGATGCTTCTGTCTTATTTGATCCCGGATCCACCTATTCCTTATGTCTCTACTTACTTTGCACATCATTTGGGTATGACCCGTGGTATTCTTGCTTTGCCCGTACATGTGTCCACCCCGGTGGGGGATACTGTTGTTGTGGATCAGGTATATCGATCCTGTATTATTACTATTGGGGGTCTGGAGACCCGAGTTGATTTATTACTACTGGGCATGGTGGATTTCGATGTAATTCTAGGCATGGATTGGCTATCTCCTTACCATGCGATTCTGGACTGTCATGCCAAGACAGTCACATTAGCTATTCCAGGTAATCCGAGGATCGAGTGGCGTGGCTTGACTGATTATGTGTCCGACAGGGTGATTTCTTATATAAAAGCTCAACGAATGATTGGCAAAGGTTGTTTGTCTTATTTGGCCTTCATTAGAAATGTTGAGGCCGAGACACCCAAGTCTTGATTCGGTCCCCATTGTGAGGGAGTTTCCGGATGTATTTCCAGCAGACCTACCAGGCATGCCGCCTGACCGAGATATTGACTTTGGTATTGACTTGGTGCCGGGCACTCGACCCATTTCTATTCCTCCCTATCGCATGGCACCAGCAGAGTTAAAAGAATTGAAAGAACGGCTTCAGGAACTCTTAGATAAGGGTTTCATTCGTCCAAGTGTGTCACCTTGGGGTGCACCGGTGTTGTTCGTAAAGAAGAAAGATGGCACAATGAGAATGTGCATTGATTACAGGCAGCTGAACAAGGTAACAATGAAGAATAAGTACCCATTACCTCGTATTGAGGACCTATTTGATCAGCTCCAGGGAGCTAGTGTATTTTCTAAGATTGATCTTCGATCGGGCTATCATCGGTTGAAGATCAGGGACTCGGATATTATGAAGACAGCGTTCAGGACGCGATATGGGCACTACGAGTTCCTGGTGATGTCTTTCGGGTTGACTAATGCCCCAGCAGCATTTATGCACTTGATGAATAGTGTATTTCGGCCGTACCTTGATTCTTTTGTGATTGTGTTTATTGATGATATTCTGGTATATTCACGCAGCCAGGAGGAGCATGCACAACATTTGAGAGTGGCATTGCAGAGGTTGAGGGAAGAGAAGCTTTATGCAAAATTTACTAAGTGTGAGTTCTGGCTTGATACTGTGGGTTTTCTGGGACATATAGTGTCCAGTGATGGTATTCGGGTTGATCCACAGAAGGTCGAGGCAGTGCAGAATTGGCCCAGACCTTCCTCAGCTACAGAGATTCGGAGTTTTCTCGGCTTGGCAGGCTATTATCGTCGGTTTGTTCAGGATTTCTCATCTATTGCTTCACCGTTGACTAAGCTGACACAGAAGAATGCTCCATTTGTGTGGTCTGATGAATGTGAAGAGAGCTTTCAGAAGCTCAAGGAGGCTTTCACCACAGCTCCAGTACTTGTGTTACCATCGACTTCATGGTCATATACGGTGTATTGTGATGCTTCTAGAGTTGGACTCGGTTGTGTGTTGATGCAGGAGGGTAGAGTTATTGCATATGCTTCTCGTCAGCTAAAGCCCCACGAGAAGAACTACCCCGTTCATGATTTGGAGTTAGTTGCTATTGTTCATGCCTTGAAGATTTGGAGGCATTACCTATATGGTGTATCTTGTGATGTATATACAGACCACCTCAGCCTTCAGCATTTGTTTAAGCAGAAAGATCTAAATTTGAGGCAACGAAGATGGCTTGAGTTGCTTAAAGACTATGATATTACTATCTTGTATCATCCCGGGAAAGCCAATGTAGTGGCTGATGCATTGAGCCGGAAGGCTATTAGTATGGGCGGTTTGGCGTATATTCCAGTTGGGGAGAGACCCCTAGCAGTTGATGTTCAGGCGTTAGCTAATCAGATGGTAAGGCTGGATATTTCTGAGCCCGGTCGGGTGATGGCTTGTGTAGTAGCTCGTTCTTCTTTATATGATCGTATTCGAGAGCGCCAGTATGATGATCCACACTTACTTGTCCTTAAGGACAGAGTTCAGCATGATGATGCTAGAGATGTCACTATTGATAGTAAGGGTGTATTGCGGATGCAGGGCCGGATATGTGTGCCCAATGTTGATGGCCTTCGTGAATTGATATTGGAAGAGGCCCATAGCTCGCGGTATTCTATTCATCCAGGAGCCGTGAAGATGTATCAGGATTTGAAGCAGCATTACTGGTGGAGAAAGATGAAGAAAGATATTGTGAGCCATGTGGCTCGGTGTCTAAACTGTCAGCAGGTCAAGTATGAGCATCGGAGACCTGGTGGTGTATTCCGACGTATTGATATTCCGGAGTGGAAGTGGGAAAGAATAACTATGGACTTTGTTAGTGGGCTCCCTCGGACAGCGAGGAAGTTTGATTCAGTTTGGGTGGTGGTGGATAGGTTGACCAAGTCAGCTCACTTCATCCCAGTGTGTACTACTTATTCCTCAGAGCGGTTGGCAGAGATATTCATCCGTGAGATAGTGAGATTGCATGGAGTTCCTATTTCCATTATATCGGACAGAGGTACCCAGTTCACATCTCAGTTCTGGAGGACATTTCAGCGAGAGTTGGGTTCACAGGTGGAGCTGAGCACAGCATTTCATCCACAGACGGATGGGCAGTCTGAGCGTACTATTCAGATATTGGAGGACATGTTGCGTGCTTGTGTCATTGATTTTGGTGGTTCATGGGCTGATTATTTGCCTTTGGCGGAGTTTGCTTACAATAATAGCTATCGGTCCAGCATTCAGATGGCACCGTATGAAGCTTTATATGGGAGACGGTGTAGGTCTCCAATTGGTTGGTTCGAGCCCGGCGAGGCTAGGTTGTTGGGGACAGAGTTAGTCCAAGATGCCTTAGACAAGGTAAAGGTGATTCAGGAGAGACTTCGCACAGCTCAGTCGCGTCAGAAGAGTTATGCAGACCGGAAGGTCCGAGATGTGTCTTATTCAATAGGTGAGAAGGTGTTGCTGAAAGTTTCGCCTATGAAGGGTGTTATGAGGTTTGGAAAGAAAGGAAAGTTGAGCCCAAGGTTTATTGGACCTTTTGAGGTGCTTAGGAAAGTTGGGGAGGTGGCTTATATGCTTGCTTTGCCACCCAGTTTGTCGGGAGTTCACCCGGTGTTCCATGTATCTATGCTCCGGAATATGTCGGAGACCTGTCTCATGTGTTGGACTTCAGCACGATACAGCTAGATGAGGATTTGACTTATGATGTGGAACCGGTAGCCATTTTGGGTCGACAGGTTCGTAAGCTGAGATCTAAGGACATAGCTTCAGTAAAAGTGCAATGGAGAGGTCGTCCCGTGGAGGAAGCAACTTGGGAGACCGAGCAGGAAATGCGGAGCAGATATCCACACTTGTTTGATGCTCCAGGTATGTTTCTTAACCCACTCGTGGACGAGCGTTTATTTAAGTT